>JASDQU010248135.1:0-15115 GCA_032191745.1 Picea mariana
GGAGAGGGAGAAGGAGAAGGCATAGAGATAAAGGGTGAGAGAAAGAGGGGTGCAGAGAGAGAGAGAGGTAAAAAGAGAGAGAGGGTGATGAGAGAGAGAGAGAGGTGAATACAAAAAATCATATTACATTTTTAAATATGAAACAAAAGTTCATATCTATGTGTATAAATATCGCTCTCTTTAATAAAAAGAAATTAATCCGTGGAGTTATTCAATGCTTTTCCTGTCATCGAATTGGCTAAAATATTGGAAGTTCCTACAAAGCATATTCAAATCAAACATGTTGAGGGTGATAATGTTTAAGTTTCCATGGATAAATATTCTTTGCATATTTTTTTTTCATGATATAGATAAGAATGATGTGGATATTATTCTTGGATATCTTTGGATGGAATTAATTGGTAGAGTTAACATTAATGTGCAAAATAAGTTTATAAATTTTTTGTACGAGAAAAAGAAAATCACACTCCATTTCATGTCTCTTAGTAAACAAGAAGGTTCCAAAGGGCCACATGAAAAAATATCTATAGGTAAAATAATTTTAGTACCTACTTACAAATCCAATGAAGATCTAGAGGTTGAATCAAAAGAATAAGATACATAAAAAAATGAAAAAATCCCTAGGAAGCGCATAAAACAAAAGAAAAATCTAAAGAGATAAATGACTTAAAGGAACACCATGTTAAAGAATCCAAGAAATAAGATCTGATAGCTAATGTTTATGTATATCACCACTCACACCACCTGGATAAAAAAAGAGTCATCCATGCAAAGGCATGAGCATCAACAAATTTTTTATTGACAAACATGGAACCAGAAAGGAAACCAATAAAAAGGCACATGGAGGACTAACAATAATGCATGGAGATAGCATATTAACACAATATGGAGCAATTTTAATCCATATAGAGGTGTAAAGAAATAAATTGGACCCCATGTTCACATTTCACTATGATGGATGGATGGAATAATTATAGTTTCACTAGGAGAAACAATAATCATCCATGCAAAGGTGTGAGCATCAACAAACTTATTGTTGACCAACATGGAGCCATAAAGGACACCAATACAAATGCACATGTAGGACTAGAAACAATTCATGGATATATAGGAGTAGCCCAACAAGGAGGAATTGCAATGCATATCGAGGTGGAAAGGAAGAAATTGGACACCATGTTCACATTTCACTAGGATGGATGGATGTTTGTGCTTTATACTATTTGGATACATTTCTTAGTAGATCATATTGTTTTTCTCCCTCCCATTTTTTGAGGATGAAACATGTGAAGGGGAATGGAATCTATTGTACATAAGGAGGATAATTTGGGGTACCTATGCAGGTACCCAAGGGGGATAATTATAGATAAGTGGACACATAGTATCTAAGAAATAATTGTCAAAAGGATTACTAGAAGGTTCCACCTACTTGAAGGTTCCTTCACTAGAAAGCTCATAGGAGATTATATAGAATTATATAAAGAAATAAAAGCAATGTAATGAGAGGTGTTGTGAAATATATTGTAATTATGGAAAGCATGGATTGTGGAGATATTTCCTTCCTGGAGGAATACTTAATGGTGTTACCCTACCTTTAGTTTTCTCTACAATTCTTATGTTCATTCTTTTATTATCTATAGTTTGGATTTGTTATGTTCAATTTAATGTCTATCTTATATTTTCAGATCTATTGAATACACAATAGTTTTCTTTGTGGACCTTTTGTGGGGAGTCTACATGTTGCATGTTGGTAAATATCCATGTCAATTAGTTATAAGGGAGTTTCAAAATCATGAGTGAACTCATATACTTTTCTACCTATTTAGTATACAATTGTTATTATCTAGCTAATTATTTAATGAATAACTATGTAACTATTGGTTTCCTCATCAATCAAGCCATCTTGGCTTGGAAAGTTACTATAGTTTATATGATTTCTCACACACTATGTAAGACTTGACCCTTTGAATTATCAATGCAATTATGGTAATGTTTTCTATTTGTCTTCATTTGATGGGACCTACATCCACTCCCAGTGTAAACTCTCTTACATGCCTAATATATTACTTTTCTATCCAAGCCAAGATTGTTCCTTTTTCCATACTAATAAGTTACCCCATAAATTATAGATTTCCTCTCTCTTTCCCATAATCAACAATTGGAATTGTGGTGTTTTAAATGGATTTAATCCAAATATTTAGTACAATGGCATGACATTGTTATAAAACACTCAAGAAAACCATGACATTGTAATGATGTTTTGTATGATTATAGTAATGGATGCTAAATAGTTATGGGTATTCTAGAGAAAAGAATAATTGATATTGGTAGAAACTAGTGTTATGTTTTTTATTATTTATTATCATGCAAGATTTATATTCCTATCTGCAAAATTCAGAAAACATTTTAACAGTAGGGATTTTAACAATGTCCATTTGCACTATTAAGAAGAATTGTTAGTTCTATAGATAGTCTATAGTGGTTAAAACTCATTTTTTCATAATGGAAAAAATATGTTCATAACACCTGCATACTAAGCCTTTTTAATGAAATCCCTTTGCCTTAATCCTTTTTAATGGCGTCCCTTTGTGCCATAAAAAAGAATTGTTAATTCTATAGATAGTCATATATTGATAAAATTTGGTAAGTGTCATTAGTGATTAGAAAGATGTTTTATCATAACAGATACAATATATTTATCACACCTTCCTACTAAAACTTTCTATAAAAAGTGGGATGAGTAGAAAATCTACTTCTAGAGGAAGATCTTCCTAGAAGTGAAAGCTTCTATTAGGTCTTCTTACATTGACTTATTCTCCTTTATTTATTAAGACTTATTAACTAATGTTGGCCTTTATTACATAGAAAACATATCCTACCAACTAATGAACCATGGAGAGGGTTAGGATCAGATCTGAACATGCCCTCCCCCTTCAAAAGTAGTCTTGTTCTCAAGGTTGCAGGTGCAAAAACTACTAGAGTATGGTCATTGGTTCCTAGGTCACATCCTCTGGTGATGTGTCCTTCCACTTGATTAACACTTCCTTGATAGTTTGGCCACACAAATGACGTTGATGGTGATTGAGGACTGCCTCTGGTTGGAGCCAAATGGATCCTTCTTCATATAATTCTAGAAGGATGGTTTGGACCTTACAATGTTGTTCCACCACTTTCTTTAGATAGGAGATATGGAACACCAGATGGATTTTAAAATTAGCAGGAAGGGCTAGTTTGTAGGCCACTGAACCAATACACTTGAAGATATGGTAGGGCCCATAAAACTTGGGTGCCAACTTGTGATGTCCTTGGGCTTTGAGAAATTTTTTCTTGTAAGGTTTGAGATAGAGAAACACCTGATCACCTTCTTGAAAAACCCTTTCTAAACGATGTTGGTCAGCCTATTTCTTCATGCGATTTTGGGCCATGTGGAGGTTATCCTTCATAGTTATTGGGGTAGTTGTGTGACCTTGAAACCTTGTATCAAGATATTGGACATTGGATGTGCCTGGAAGATAGGTAGTGACTGTAGGTGGGCATTGGACATACACCTCTTCATATGGGGTCATTTTAATGGCCATATTATAGGAAGTATTGTACCACCATTCTGCCAAAGGGGACCATTGCACCCACTAGTGTTGTTTTTCCAAAGAAAAACACTACAAGTAGGTTTCCAAACATTTTTTGACCACTTTTGTTTGATCATTATACTGGGGTTGATAGGTTGTTCTTATGTTCAATTAGGTTGCCTGCACTTTAAACAACTCTTGCAAAAATGTGTTGGTGAAAGTTGGGTCTTGATCAAAGACAGCAGAGATGTGCATGCCATGTAACTTGAAAATATGACCGAGGAAAACTTGTGCTACTAGTGTCGGTGTGAAAGGGTCAGGTAATGAAAAAAAATGAGCATACTTGGAGAGGTGATCAACCACCACCATGATGACAAACTTGTTCCCCTCGTTAGGAATCCCCACTATAAAATCCATGGAAATTTATGTCCACATAGAAGATGGAATGGGTAGGGGTTGTAGGGCATCTGGAGACTTGATAGTTTCACCATTATTACATTGAAACATCTCACATTATGTGAAAAAATTAAGGATATCCTTCTTCATGCCCACCCAAAAAAAAGAACGAGGAGAATGAGAATATGTCTTTTGGAACCCCAAGTGACCCACAATAGCTAATGAGTGTAAATCATTTAAGATCCTCAACTTTAGTGTTGAAGAGGGTGATAGAACCAGGAAATATTTATATCTGAGAATATGGTCCTACCAAGTGTAGTCGATGGGAGGATTAGGGTCCTCCTAAAGGCGTTGAATTATATTGGAGATAGTCGGGTGTGTTAGCCACTCTTGGCATACTTCTTCAATCCAATCAAGGACTGGTAAGGATAAGGAAAAGAGGGAGCCATCCTCCTCATGTTGTCTTGATAGTGCATCAACTACTATATTATATTTTCCCTTTGTGTATATGATTTCATAATAATAACTCAACATTTTGGTCAACCACTTATTTTTTTCTGGGGAGGATAGTCGTTGCTCCAAAAAACAATTTAGAACATGGTGATCTATTTTGAACTGAAAATGACATCCCAAGAGATATGACGACCATGTGTTCAATGCATGTCCATCATTTATTTTTAATACATATATATTCACATATTGTGGCTACTCAAAACTTTGCTAGTAAATGCAAAAGGTTGACCCTCTTGAGTGATCACTACGCCTATATTAGTTCCAAAAACATCTGATTCCAGCAAAAAGTTTTTATTGAATTCATAAGATGATAGGACATGAGTAGTTCACATGGACCTATTTAACTCTGTGAAGGCTTTATCAACAACATGTTTCCAACAAAATGCATTCTTCTTAAGGAGGTTGGTCAAGGTCTTAGCGATTTTTCCATTATGGTGGTTAAGTTTCATGTAATAGAATGTGAGACTGAGAAAAACCCTTATGCATTTTAAGGTCATGGGTCACGACCACTCCTGCATAGATTGCATCTTTTTGGGGTCCACTTTTACCCCTCCATGACTGACATTGTGTCACAAGTATTCCACTTCACTGGCTCCGAATGAACATTTGGTCTTTTTGACAAACAATTGGTTTTCCTGCAACAACTGAATGACTTTGTCCACATGAATAAGGTGGTTATCCCAAGTGCGTTTGTAAATGAGGATATCAAAAAATAAAACCAATACAAACTTTTGATAGTCAATTTATTCAGGGCACAAAAATCAAGTCACATGTGCCAAGTACCTTCTTTATTTAATACCATCACCGCTGGTGAAGAATATGGGGTGATACTAGGGAGAAGAACCCCTGCCTCTAGTAATTCATGTACCATATTTTTTATTTCATTTTTTTGAGCAAATGGATATCTATAGGGACATACATTGGAGGGTTGATTGCCCAAAAGGAGAGGGATGCTATGATCATGCTCACCCATGGAAGGAGGTATGGTTATGGGAACCTCAAATACCTTGGGGTACTTGTCTAATATGAGTTTCAATCTAGGAGGAACTACCTGAGATGCTTTTCTAATGACCTGGATGAAATTAAATTGAGAAATCACACCATGGCGACCTTTCTTCAACAATTTTTCCATCATGTGAGAGCTAATGATTTCAGGAGATCCCTCTTGAAGACCTCAAAGGGTATAGGGGTGATCATATTGGGTGAAGCCCATATATAATTCTTGATAATCCATTTTGATTGGCCCCAGAGTTAGAAGTCATTCCACTCCTAAGACAATATCACAATCACCCATGGAAATAGAGAAAATGTGGGTTTTAAGATGATAATCACCCATTTGGAGTTTAACATTCTCATAGCACCCCCCACACTTCATAGTACCACCATTAGTGATGAAGATTTGAAAATTAGAAACAGGGTGGAAAAAGAAATGGATCTCATATGCAAGTCCGTGATGAATAAAATTATGGGTGCTACCACTATCAATCAATAACACCACCTGTCTATGTTTGATGTAGCCCTTGAGATTCAATGTTTATGGGGCTGAAATACCTAAGAATGCATGAAGCAATATGACATGTTCCTCTAGTTCCACCGGGGTTACAACTGGAGCTTCAACATGATCACTTGGTTACTCCTCTTCTGGGTCATGAGCCTCCTCTGATGGGATGTATTCATAGGGAGAGGAAGGTGATGCATCATTATGAAAGAACTTTTATTCTCTACTTTTATGTCCTAGAGAATAATTTTCATCATAATAGTAGCAAAGTCCATTATTGTGAAGTTCAACCATTTCTGCTGAAGATACTTTTTGGACCTTCAGTGTTTATGTCGGAGCTGGGTGAGCCCCAGGGAAAGGATGGTTGAGAACCGAAGCCTTCATGAGTGGGACTTGAAGGATGGACTCGACTTTAGTTTCTAATTGACATGCCTACAACCAGGTAGCAGGATGATGCATGTTCACATGAGCCCAGATGGATTGCTTTAAGCCATTGATAAAAAAATTAAAGGTAAAATACATCAGATAATCCCTCAGTCTTGATAGCCATCTATTCAAATGTTGTGATGAAATATGTGACTGATCTAGTTTGGCACATCTTGGTGAGTCGACCCAAAAAATGTGATTCCCTATCAAAACGTGAAAAACTACTTTAGTGAACATGTTCCAAGTGGGTATTCTTGGAAAAAATATCTTATGCCACTGCCACCACTGTCGACATTCTTGATCTAGGTACAAAATCCCTACATGGAGTCTAGTCTCATCATCCCAAATATTATGGAGGAAGAAGTATTGCCCCATTTGAGAGACCCACCCTGCTAGGTTGGATGCATAAAATTTATGGATGTCAAATTTGGGAACCTTATTCCAAGAGTGGGGGAGAACCCAAAGGGGATTGAGAGGAATGAGTATGCTCAGAATGAGAATTTTGAGGGTCTTGTGCATTACGCTCTACCTGCTTACCTTTTGTGAATTGCTACATGGATTCAAAGATGGATATGTTGACTTATGTGTGGATGGAATCTTTGACTTCGGCTCGTGTAGTAGTGGTGATGGATTTCATTTTTTATTATAATTTGGCCAACCTAATCTCCCATTCATATTGGTCCTGAGCTCTAGTGGTTGGCATGGTAGCAACTTAGGTAGTGGATGATGTGTTGGGATGGAAATCGGGGCCAAAAAAAATGAGATGTACTTGGGTGATCAAGAAAAACAGAGGATTCCAATGGGATAGATATCAAATAAGGGTGTCTCGTCAAGGGGTGGGACCGGAGGAAAAAAAAGGGATTAAAAGAAAAGGGTAACAATGCGATCATAATGATGAGAGGAAGGCAATGGACTAGGTTACAAATAAGGGTGATGACAGGCCCCAAACTATTTTTTTGTTTTACTCTTGAGGAATTATACTCCGCCTTGAATACTTCTGTAGTGGTAGAATTCCCAAATTCTCAATAATAAAAAATGTTGGGAGAAAGTGTTTTTGCATCAAAAAATGTGCGAGGGGCCAATTTGTAATCAATAGATCAGTTTTTTCCATCCCAAGGGTTAGGGTTTCTATGGTTTCAAGAGTCAAGGGTTTTCCCTATGCTATAGGTCTCTTATATACATGTGGGGTCCATCATTAGTATTTGTCCCAATATCTCATGGCACCAACTAAGGAGGCTATACTGTACCCATAGCCGTTCTACTCGGCTACCCAGGTACTAGAGAGAATCTTCCCAAGTTTTGTTCTCGGTGACACTATAGGAGTCAGGAAGTCAATTGGTTTATCTATGGAGGGATTCAAGATGCCTAGGCTGATCCGTATACACATGATGCCTGAAGCACTACCACTCTAAGGGGTACCAACATGGGTTACAAGGGTGGCCAACAAATGTGCGCTTAAAAAACACTTGTATTTCATGCGTTTATTACTCCCCAACCATGGTTTTATGTGCGTAATGACATATCTCTATAGCTTAAAGACATTGGAATACATCTCTACCCTAAAAAAAAAATTACCCTACAAGTCTTTCCTTGGAAAGAGATCTGATACGACTTGCAATATTCCTGATATAACATAGTATGCAGAACATAAATATTTAGCAAGCAATGGCAGAAAAACAATGATGTATCCATAACAATATTATTATAATACTAGAATAACACCAGAAAGATCTCCTTAACTATTGATAACAATGTTCACTTTCCTCTTTGAAGGGGCAACCTCCAGCAGAGCAAAGCTCTATTACAATAATCTCAAAGAAAAAAATATCCAATGCCTCCTACTCTTATTTATACTAATTCTACCTTCTAAGGAAACTCTTAGAGAAATATATTTCTAGAAGAGAAAGCTTCTATTAGGTCTTCTTACATTGAATTATTATCATTTATTTATTAGGCCTTATTAACTAATATCAACCTTTATTAGATAGAAAACATATCCTACTAACTAATGACGCATGGAGAGGGGTTAGGATTCGATCCTAACACACTTAGCCCCATCCAATTGATTTTAGAATTTCTTATTGAACTTATAGTTCACACCAAATATGCCAAACATGACTCCACAATCAAATTATTATAATACAAATCAGTCCATGGTAAATAAGTGGAATTACTAAAAATTTAATGATATATAATTTTCATTCCTATGTACTTGAGATCCCATCAACAATTATGCTAGAGGGGAAAATGAACAACGCATAAAAAAAAATCTACGTGAATAATCTCTTAGTATCCATATCCTGTTCAAGTTTTCACTTATAATTTGTCTTCCATTGAGGGCATTGTTTTCATACCCACGAAGATATTACAACAATTTTGTAAGAAGTAAATTTTCCAATTGGTGTAAGCATTGAGTGAAATTAATGAATATACTTAAGGGCCTTGATTTTCTAGATACCAATAACCCCATGAATAAAAAATAATTATTGAATATACCATTAATAGTACCAATTCTCTTTCATAAATTATATTCATGCTTTGATATTTGAACCAAGTTCTTCTCTCGAATATTCCTCATATTTTTCTTTATACATTTTGAGTTCATTTCTACCTTTTTCAATGTACAAACATCCTCTTCAATGATCTTGCTTTGTTTTTCTCATAATCCTTTTATGATTATATATACCTTCAACTTAGTCCATTTGAATAATTTTAAAGTGCTACAAAAGAAGATGAAAGGTATCTTATGGGTGAAAAGAAATTTTTTTATTGTGACCAAAAAGCCTACAAATTTTGTTTTCCATAAAAGATCTCATTCTCAAAATATCTCATATGTTCAAGTTAGTGATACTATGTTATCCATCATCTCCTTTTCATGTAATTTATCGCAATTTTTTAATTTATAGCTTCTCTTTTACCCCTCAGATATGTATCTCTTAGAAATTATTTACAAGATCATATATATATTGTTGTTATCAAATAATCTTAGTTAATTTCCATGATTTGAGGCTAGGTAGAAGTTCACACTAATAGTAAATGGAAAATCTTGGTTCTTGAAGTCAAGTAAGAATGGTTTAAGGAAGGAAATATAAACAAAGGTGCACAATTTAATAGGAACAACCTTATGGAGTTTGGAAGTAGTGGATGAGGGGTGCTATAGTGGATGTTGAGAGTATACAAAGTACACGATTAGTGTAAGTTAAAAGTATACCAAGTACAATCTTGAGTAGTGGAAGTTAAGAGTATACATAGGATTTGACTTTATTATCCCTTCTGAATTATTTGTAAGTGACTTGTATGTATACATTTGTATTTACTTGGTGTTTTTGTCAAGGGTAACATTCCCTTTCAAAAATTAAGATAGCATAAATAATCATTTTAATTTTATTTTAATTTAAATAAAATGGTCACATTTACCTTCTAGTTGGCACTTAGTGTAATTGTTTTGGTTTCTATTTGAATAAAATGGAAATGGATGAAAACATTTGTTGTTTATATGAAACAAATATATCTCTACATCTCAATTCATACTTACTTCAATGGTGATAACTATCCCCATTTAGAACTAGTTTCTCATTCTCAGAAAAATAAAGAGGTTTTCAAATATAGGATTGGAATTACACCGAAAATAAAACATCACACAAGATTTTGTGACCTCAATGATTTTTCAAAGGGAATACTTGGGAAACATTATCCTTCCATGCATCTTGGAAAACCTTTACATAAGCCACAATTTTAACATTTGATATTTATGGGCTAAGAATACCAAAGTCCATCAACATAATGAACATAACTTTAGGAACCAATTTTTTGTATTCTTCTCTACACATAGAAAGGGTTGATAGTTACCCAATTTTGGGAAATCACACCAGCACCATAAAAGTATAATTTTCATTTGGAGTACAGGATGAATGATATTATCTCACTATCACTTTGAGTTCAATATGTAAATCAAGGACCTCATGGAATGCATTGATAATTGGATACATATGAGTTTTTATGTTCTTTCTCCGTATTTTTCCGATGGTTTCCAAATCATCATGGGAGGTAAAATATGACCTACAAAGGTGAATAATAAAATATTATTAGTATTTCTATTCTAAAATCCAAATCCATACAGGAAAATATTCAAATCCCTTTTAAGACCAAAACTTTCAAGACACGTGAAAATGCTATAGAATAATTAATGTGTTGAGAATTGACAACAGTGGTGAATTCTGTGGAAAATAATTTGATCATTTATGCAAGTAGTGTGGCATAGCACGCCAAAATACCACACCATATACCCCGCATCAAAATGGATTTGTTGAGAGAATGAATATAACTTTGATGGACAAGGCAAGGAGCATGCTTAGTGGTGCTGGGATCGCAAAAGAATTCTGGGAGACACTTGAAAAATATCTATTGAATATGTCTCCTTCTTCGGTTGTAGTCGACATGAATCCAAATAAGGTATGGTATGGTAAGAAGCCTTTGATTTCACATATCAAAGTATTTTTCTGTGATGCATTTGTGCATGTTCGCAAGGAAAAGAGGAGCAAGTTGGACCAGAAGGAAGTCAAGTGTATTTAAAGAAGGAATAAAATGATATAAGCACTAGGATCCTGCATCAAGGAAAAAAATGTAAAGTCGAGATGTGGTCTTTAGAGAAGTCAAAATTAAGTCTAAGCATGAATAAATTGTTAATACAAAGAAGGTGTGATTTGAACTAAGGAATGAAGAATATGATTCATATGAGTCGACTGAATCCGAAGAAGAGGTGGAAAAATAGACCTCGATCGTTCAGAATGAGTAAGAAAACCAATTAAAAGGTTTGATAAAGTAAATGCAGTTTTAATTGAAGTCAATCATCATCCTTATCATCATTTTTTTTAATATACTAGTATAGATCCATCTTAAACATCAAGAGAAATCAAAATAATATACATATATTAAAAAAAATGAATATAGTTTTTAATATATTAAAATATTTCATATTATATATACATATAATTATTATTATTTTATTATTATTGTTTTAATGATTTATGCTAGAATCTACCAAAATATTAACCAAATCCCTAAAATGCAGCTCTCCAATTTCTTCCATATAAGTGGGTGATACTAAATTTAAAACTAATTCCCTAAAATACAACCCTCCAATTTCCTACATAGAAGTGGAGGTATTTCCATACTGAATTTAAAACCAATTTTATTGCCCAACACACAACTAAACATGTTAGATAATTGTAACATCTATTGTGTTGATTTTTAGGCAAACACAAACTAAATTTGTAGCATCAATATTTAGTAAATTGAAATGCAATCATATCACAGACATACTTGGCTCAAACATAAATAGGTAAATGATAAATTTCAGTGTACTTCACACCCTAGCCTGCCATTTGGGCTATGATTACACATGAACTTGTGGCTTTTTTATACTTTTTTACTTCTTATGGGATGTTTTTCAATACATTTTATTGAGGAGGATACCATGCATCTGTGTAATGAATGCAAGGCGTTGATGGTGTAGGGAATACTTTTTCAGTTGAGACTGTGAAAAATATATAAAAAAAACACATTAAATCCCTTGTTTGTTTTCCAAGTCTATTTTGTTTCTTTTCCCTTTTTTCTTATAAGGAGTGGATAGTTTCAGATATATATATAACTTATATAACCCAATAGGTCATAACACAACTCCATATTCATTCTATTAAGGATTCCATGCACTCAACTTCATTCTATTCTTTGAGTCTTCTATTACGAGATAATATTTGATCAGATTTACTTTCATAAGGAAAAAAAAAAACAAATGTAGATTATCTCATCATATATTTGAGATCATATGCACTATATCCCAAGGCCTTTCACTTCACCAATATAGCTAATAGATCTCTCATAGAAGTCACTTCCAAACTCTTTTGATAACAAGTAGTCACTTCATGAAAAATAAAAATAAATTGGTTTTAGGTTTTTCCAAACATTTTATATATCTATAACATTTTTAACTTTCCAACGCCTGTGAGAAATTGGTAACCACTTTTTATCCAATGATTCTTTTGGTAATTATTATTATCCACCCTAAGTACATCACGTTGTTGTTCCCGAGTCTGTACTAAGGCTTAGAGTACAGTGTCAAGGCATCCGAAGGTGTGTTAAGGATGTATACAAGAATAAAGTCACTTTCGGTGTGGGAAACTAAGGCAGATTTCTACGTTCCCTACGTCTAGCTTCCAACTACTCTTGAGCAGTTATATCTCGTTCAATGGCTGCCCACAAATGTTCAAGTTCTTCTCGGGTGTTAGCAGTTATGAGTATTGTATCGAAAAGATTTAACGTGATATGATTCTGATTGGAAAGTCCGGGTTGAATATTCGGTTGAGTAGCTACAGGGACAGTCATTGAGAAAACATCACAGTAAGAAATGATTTAACGAGAGGTTTCGACGCTGTTCAATTTGGTTGAAGTGAAGAGAAACTTGTGCACGAAGAATGAAATAAAAACACAAATTGAAGGCCTTTTCCCGTAATTGTGTTACTTTTAATAAAAAGATGCGGCGTGGGAGAAAAACGTTTAACAGTGGATAATAAAAGGATCTGGTCTATAGAAAACTCGTACATACATAAAAGAAGAAACTAACACAGACATAATTGATATAACGTAAATAAATATACCATTCTGTAAATGTAAATTGGTCTTACACCCGCTAAAGCTGGTGCAGAGGAAAGACAAGAGACACTTACAGAATGACAAAACCCCTTTCACTATAGTAGTGGTATTACTAAATTATAGTGACATATATCAATTATGTAGAGCAAAATGAAAAGAAACAATAAAACACAACGAAACAAACTTGCAACACAGTCGTGACGGGATTAGGAATCTCCAAATTTTGCTTGTATTAACTTTCTTCATGCAAAAACTCTATTACAATTGATACCCAAAAAGTCCAGCCCTTCTTCTTTCTCTGTTCTATTTATACAAAAGGGTGCCAGGTGCTTTCTTTACATGAGTCGGTGCATATGATACACTTATCTGTAAAATTGGATACAAGCTGTGGCGGTTCCGTTTGGCAGCTGTTAGGAGCGAAACCACTCCATCTCTTCAACTCCATTTTCAAGGCGCGCCAGGTGCTTGTCTCTGCATAGACTCAGTGCTTTCTCCAGTGTGCTGAATGGATCTTACTCTTTCGAGGGATCTGAGGTCTTCGTCCCTGCCTCCGGATTCTGAGTTTCCGATGGGTTTGTGTCTTTTATTTCCACCTCCGGATTATGCTCCTTAGGAGGATCAGCAGCCTCTTTTTCTATTTCGGGATTCTCCTCACGCTCAGGACTCTTCTCCGGTTCAGGACTTTCTCCTTGTCTGGATTCTTCTCCGGCTCAGGACTCTCTTCCCGCTCCCCTTCTTGATGTTTTCTGGGGTTAGATGTTTTCCCTTCAGAACTTTCAGCCTCTTTTTCTTTATTTTTGGGAAGTGCCAAACCTCCCAGCCCCATGGGGAGACATCATTTCCTATTCGCTTGAAATTTTAAGACAGAATCCCTGTCTTCGGCAGCTAGGGATTTGATTCGGAATTGTACTTTCGGATAGGATCTGGCCCCTCGAAAAACATCATTCGAGGGTGAGGATTCATGTTCGAACCTCTTTAATCCGCAAGTTCCTAAATGAGTACTCATGATCCTCTGTGGATCATGCCTTTTATATTCAATATAGGCCAAATTTAAGCCTTCTAAGGCTGCAGCCTCAGCCTTAGCATGTCCAAAATCTAGCAAGGAATAGGAATTAAGCCGGATAGGGAAAGACGGCCATACCTTCTTTGCTGATGCTTTTAATTCTTTGCTCACACCATCGATCACTGTTTGTCGCGCAATCTCGCGACATGCCAGTTTATCGGGGATAAATTGTGGGAGCGCCAAAGGAGGAACAACAGCTCTGAAAACTCTCAAATAGGAGAATTCTTCTTCCACATACCAGTCTGCGATATGGCTCAGATTTGCGGCAATGCTATCTGGAATGCGGGGTGGTAAAAGACCAAAAATGGTGACGTGCAGGGGCACCATCACCCAGTTAAAAATCTCATAAATAAATTCATTTGCATTATTTTCCCACAGCTTATCGTGGTACTCATGCACAGCTTTTTCTTCGGATGGACTCCAAGCCCAATTCATTAAAGGAAAATGTGTCATGGAGCATATTGCATCCGTGACGTACGCGGACATGAAAAATCCGGCTGGTCTCCCTGCTTCCTTCTTCTCCCGGTAATCGGTGATTCTGTTGAACAAACTATCAGAGAGCATTTTTGCCCAATTGAATGAGGAACCTTTTGCTACCCGATAGATGAGAGGTACCCACTGGACTTGAAAATGCGCAGTATCCTCCCATCCGAAAAGCCGACAAGTCATCATTGCTACATACATATAGTTTGGCTCCAATAAAGAAATCAAATACACACCCTTGTCATTCACTCTGAATGTCACGGAACGCGACACCCGATCCTTTATCAAGCTTGGCAAGGTTCTATCAAATTCTTGGCATTCCTTCTTTTTGAATTCCTCCAGGAATTCTTTGCCATATGTATATTCAAAAGTTGCGGGGAGTTTATACATGGACTGGATATGTTCCGGTCTGAAAGTACCGACCATGTTCCCTCAGTCATTTAGGATTGTTCTGGTGATTAAGTCGACGTGATCCAATGACCATCAGATCATATCGTAGTATGGGAGCAACCGAGGTCTGGT
>JASDQU010248140.1:4890-16371 GCA_032191745.1 Picea mariana
CATTCTCTTACCTTTATTCAAGAATTGGCCTCTTCATTTCAAGGGGAATTAGAAGATCAGTTAACATCAAAGCAATAGAATTGACTCAAGGGTGATTCAATGGGTGTGGTAGAGGCTTGTTGGCATTCACTTGCTTTGGGATTTTTGTGCAAGAAATAAGAATGATGGGAATTGTGATATTTGGATAGCTTTGACCATTTCAAATTGACCCTCAACTTTAGCTAAAGAACACGTGGGAAAAAACGTTTTTGCAGGTTAAGTTGGGTAGTATTTATTATGTAAGAATAGTGTTGTGAAAGGCAACCATTGTTAGTTAAGCCCAAAATTGGCATGTCGGGGATGCCCTGAAACTCCTTGTCAAATGCAAAGAAAATGAATGGATCCTAGTTTGGTCACTATTATATTCAAACTTTTACAACATATAAACATAATTCCCAACAAAAATCCAATGACTTTCTTAAATAGCCCTCTTTATTGCATCTTGCTTCAAAATAAAAGTATCATTCCACAATGCTTACTAATGCATGCTCAACATCTCCTGAAGCTTAATCTACCTGCATCAACTAAGGGGTATTTCTTCCTATACCTATCTTATACTGCAAATCATTGTTTTTGTTTCCATTAAATAATCCTTTGCATTTAAATCAGATGGAAACTCATTACAGAGACCTTTTTGCAAGATTTACAACATTTTCTAGTGTCTTTGGGTCTTATAGGAATTCTTTGGCTTGATTTTGAAAACCACAGACAATATTCATAGTCGTTCAAAGTGAAGTGTGAAATAGTTTCCTAAAGATTCAGACATATTCTCAACACCAATTGCTACAAAGCCATTACGAATCCAATAAGGAACAATGTTGTCATTACAAGCAATAGATCTTTGAGCTATCTCATTTTCATGATGGGAAACATAAGATCCACCCCTCCACCATGAACATCAAAAACAGTAACCTAAATGTGTAGCACTCATTGTACTGTAGTCAATAATCCATACTGGCTCATCAACTACTATTATTTTCCTTTCTGAATCTTCCTGGCGAATTCCAGACTTGCCTAAAATGTTGCCTGCTATCATCTCTATTTTCTCAGGCTTCAATCCACTAGTTTCCAAGTGATCACGGAAAAGGAGACTATCTACAGAAAAACCCATACTTGATGGTAAACAATTGATTATAGATGCACCACTTATCTCTTTTGATGCAAAATTTGACTCTACAACAACTTGTATCTTGGCCTTTTCTGAAACATAAAAGGGACTTGCTTGTAGTGGAGAGATATTTATTGTACATAGAAGTGTGATATGTGTATTTGTCTCTAATGTCCAACCATCAGGAAACACATCCTTCTCTTTGTTGTTTTTAC
The DNA here is from genome assembly GCA_032191745.1 of Picea mariana. NCBI lineage: Eukaryota > Viridiplantae > Streptophyta > Pinopsida > Pinales > Pinaceae > Picea > Picea mariana. The sequence goes on from JASDQU010248140.1 coordinate 6,253, forward strand.
CTTTCAGAGTGGATCTTTCAACGACATAATTTTCATGAGAAGGTATTTGAGACCTTTCGCATGCACAATTAACATAAGAAGAAACACATTTATTACATCCAGCCCCACAGTCTAAATATTCCACACTAGTGTGGTTGTCCCTGGAAAATGGCATTGGCATGGTCGCTTCTATCAAGTTGTCCACAAAATCATCCATCCTTGTGCATGAATATTGTAACATTACATCCAAACAATTAGTACAACTGGAGATGTTTAAATCAAGTCCATTGTTTCTTTCACAATCCCTTGTTGGAACTTCTAAGATGTTTTCTTTCTGATAAGCAGAAAGATTACCAGTTTTGTTGTCTCTCTCATAATATTTTTCTAGAATTTTCATGATACCACTGATTTTATTTGAAAACAAACCTTCACTGATCCACTTCTCTGAGGTAGAACCAATTTCATGTTCTTCAGCAATTTGATCCCAAAAAAGAGAGCTGCAGGGAGTTTTTCTTCCACCTTTGATGAATGTAAATCAAACGACTCCTCCAACAAGCCTTTGTCATCTTCTTTGATATGAGCCAATCCATCAGAAAGAAATGTCTCTTGTCTCTCATTAACGGTAGCTTTAGTAAGTGATTTTGTACCAATGTTAAACTCATCATCGTTATCTATTTTTTCATCAGCAACTATTTTTTTGGATAAAGAAATATACATGTCAATAATTCCACCATTATTCAGATTCATAAGGGATGATATGTTATTACCTGTGATAGGGATCTCATGACTTAAAGGAGATAACATTGTTTCTCTGAGATTAAAGAGATGTTTCCTATGTCATATTTATTATGGTTTAGTCTTGTTATCTATCGATATCTTAGTAATGTATTTATTTTTAGCTTGACAGAATTATATCTACTATGATGCCAAATGTGATAACATAGGTTGATATATTATACTACCATTTTGAATATTAATGTAGTAATAGAAATGAAGGAAATTGAAATTTTATTTATACTTTTAAATGAGGCATGTTACAACTGGACTGTTAGTTTCATTGGTATCTATGGTTGCAATATCACTTTCTATAAGACTAAAATCATTCAAGGTATTTTTATTTTCCTGGGTAGCTTCTATTTCAACCATTCACACATCATATTTCTTAGCATTGTCTAGTCAAATTCCTTGTCGGCACACTAGTTGTTAATTCTTCAAATTGATTTAATTTGGGTCGAGGGAATAATCTAGCCCAAGTGTTGTCATGATTCGAGGTATTCCTGATTGAAAATTGTTTTGTTTGTTGCAAGGCAAATCTTCCATCACATAAATTTAGGTAGAGCTACCCAAGTTTTTCTGAGCAGTGGTTGATTGATAAAAGTGGCAAGGTATTTCTTATGCCAAATTAGGTACATATCCCTCCAATCCTTCAACATTTATATGGAATTATCCTATCTCTACAAATGTTATCTTCCAAATCTGAGAAGTACAATCTATATGCAAGAGTGTACAATGAGAACCTAATTTAATAGAGTATTATAGTTTCAAATTGTGAGGAGACAATGTAATCAAGCCAAGCCATAAAGTGATAAATAAGTTGCATGTGTTGTTCACATCATACTCAACAAGATTGGGTTTCTTTAGTTAAGCAGAATCAAAAGGGCCAAAGGATATATGTTGTTGTGTAGAAAACATGCAAGGGTGGATCTCGATTGAATGTTTGCATTGACTGATTCAGGATACATCAATTCATCTATCCCATCATCCCAAAAGGAATTGTCATAGATCCATGCATTGCAAGAGATTACACCATCAATCTAGACAAATTGTCGTGGATTCATATTGTGTTTGTGAATGGCATTGATAAGAAATATTCTACAACAATTTCAGCTAGATACTTTACAAAATGTAGAAATTCTACCTCAACATTACTTTAGAAAGATCATGATATGGTAGCAAAGGAAAACAAGCATAGACATAATATTAAACTTGTAATAGATCCTTCAAAAGTAATTGCAAAGAAGCTAATGATTATTTATAGAAGGATAGATATGGGAGATATAGATAAGGCACTACTATTGTCTCTGGAAGATGGTGTCAATGTTCTTTCCATTTGTTAAATACATTGTGATATTAGAATAAAATGTGCTTCACTAGAGATTGCTATCAACAGGTTTAAGTGATGATCCTATAGATATTCCAGTCGAGACCCTTGTTGATATTCAGTGCAGAATCATGAACATCCTCAATGTTGACCTTACCCTTGTCACTGAATTGGCCTTGAACAACCAGTAAAAGCATGTAGCCTATGAGGAGTTTATTGGCAGCAAGGTTTCAGAAGCATGCCAGCAGTAGGGTTATTTATTATGATATTATTGCAAGGTTTTTTGTGATGAAATAAGCATTGCTTGAGGCCCATTCCTAGTGGCAGCAGGGCACACTCCTTGAGATATTACTTCACATTTGACTCATGGCAGGGTGAAACCTCCAAGGAGAAGGCAAATTTTTTTATCACACACACACAAGGGTGTTGCATGGAAATAATTAAACAATAGAGAGGGTGAAATATTCAGGCTTGTTTTATGTTGTAATGGGCAATAGAAGGGGCACCACCCTTTACGTTATTTTTGGATAGGAATTATATAATAGAAAGGGCCCACTCAAGGGGATATGATAATTGTTATCCAACACAAATCACTGGTGGTTAGTGGTGCACCTTACAGGGAACCACATTGTTTATTTTTGGTAGCTTATGAGGGTGCATTAAGTTGGCATCTACTATCTTCTTTTGAGGCTCATTTCACATTAAAAAATTCAACAGTCATAAATGTCAACATTAAAGGGACTATGTCCTATTCTGGGGAAGCATGAGAGTCCACTCCCTTATTTCTATGTTAAGGTCGATCCATGCATACAATAGGGGTGTTTTTGTGAATAATAACACTTGCACATTGAGAGTCACATAATTCCACTTTTGGATCATTTAGGACAATGCATAGAGGATTTACATGTACCATCCTTGAGAAGTTAGTGTCATCCATTCCAGGAATACATGAGGGGTTTTATTCAGTAGTTACCAACAAAAAAGAGTGATGTCTGTTAGGACCACACAATGTACCTTTTTTCCTATATTTTTTGCCACTATTACACTCTTGATCACCCATATTTAAACTCATACTATCACTTTATCTGACCATTCCAAAGGTATACAACGTCCTTTCTCATTACTATACGTTTAATCTATTTTGCATAATATTTTACATCACTCTCGTACTTAACCATTGATTAAAAATGTACAAGTGCTGAAACAGTTCAAACTGCAGATTAGCATTGAGGCCTGTTGCTAAAACACAGAGTTGTTACACAGTCTAGGGTCACAGATGATGAAACACAGAGCTTTTACACAGTCCAGGGTCACAGATGCTGAAACACAGAGCTATTACACAACCCAGATCCGCAGATGTTGAAACACAGAGGAAGTCGCCTAGGACCGATGATGCTGAAACACAAAGGAAGCCATTACACAATCAGTGGTCAACAACAACTCTAAAGCACCAACCATCGCTCCTACATGAGAATGCTGACACAGTCAAAAGCGCAATTCCCATGGCTAAAAGAGCCCACGATTTGCGATGCTGAAACAGCATCATCAACAACGAGAAGGAACTGTTACTCCAGCCATAATAGCAACACCTCATTCAACACTTGTAATAGCATTCTGTTGCGCGAGACTAGGATATCCTATTCTGGTTTAGAAAGTTGATCTGACTAAGAATAGGACTCAGATACACATTGTAATTTTTGATCAATTATATTGAAGGGATTCCCTCTTTAAATTAGAGGAAATCACCAGTCGAGAGGATCCCAAGTTTTATGTATTAAGAGAGCTTCAGAGAAAGGGACGTACCTCATTTTTTTTCCAGATTGTAATTTGATATTTTGATAGATGAATACAAGACTGTTTTGAGCATCCTTCTCTAGCCTTTTCATTTTAGGGGAATCTTGTGAGAAGGGAGGGCCCACCTTATTCACGAGATTCACCCGTTAGTTTTAGAGTGTGTTAGTGTAATTTATGTTTATGCCTTGATTACTTTTTTCTTGCTGAAACACTACTTTTAATGAATCTTGCTTTGCTGAAACACTACTGAACTCTGTCTTGTTAAGAACTTTATTTTATTGAATGTTACAATCTTGTGTGATGATTTTATGAGGTTTGCTAATCAGAGACTGGGTTAAGGGTCCCTGCATAATGGAAGGGATTAGAAGGTCCTGTTCTCTGTAGATTTCAATCATTTCTGCAAGTGTGCTAGTCAGAGACTGGGTTAAGGGTCCCTGCTTAATGGAAGGGATTAGAAGGTCCTGTTCTCTATAGATTTCAATCATTTCTTCAAGTGTGCTAGTCAGAGACTGGGTTAAGGGTCCCTTCTTAATGGAAGGGATTAGAAGGTCTTGTTCTCTGTAGATTTCAATCATTTATGCAAGTGTGCTAGTCAGAGACTGGGTTAAGGGTCCCTGCTTAATGGAAGGGATTAGAAGGTCCCGTTCTCTATAGATTTCAATCATTTATGCAAGTGTGCTAGTCAGAGACTGGGTTAAGGGTCCCTACTTAATGGAAGGGATTAGAAGGTCCTATTCTCTGTAGATTTCAATTATTTTCTGCAAGTGTGCTAATCAGAGACTGGGCTAAGGGTTCCTGCTTAGAAAGGAAGGAATTAGAGGATCCTTTTCTCGGCTAGATAGAGTTAGCCTTCTATGCATTAATGTTTTCATGGAAGTGTGTTGATCAGAAATAAGGTGCTGGAGTTCCTGCTTGGGAATAAGGGTCCTGTTCTCTGGTTACAGAATAGTTGTTCTTTCCTATTGCAATTGTTATTTTAATGTAGTCCAGGATTCTTTAGATTAATCTTTAAAGATCTGCAATAGGTAGGTTGCTTTCCTGTAATTCAAGTCAGAACTTCAATTCATTCAAGGCAAGTGTGATTAATATAGTTTGCTTTACTACAAATCTAAGTTGCTTTTGGAATTGAGCATATATAGTGCGTGGTTATCTTTGAAATAAACAGACTTCCCTAGGTTGACAATTTATGTAGCATAGATTGTTTGAGTTAATTGAGCAATTATAGTGACGAACAATGTCCTTCATTGTACTTATCAAGTTTAAGAGCAATGATTCTTGTTAGTGTCAGTCAAAGTTTGCCTGCCACCAGTGATCAAATATATATGCTCTTCCTAGGGTTGTTAGGGTCCTTTTCAAATTTTTATCATTTCATTGAGTCTTAAAAATAAAAAATTGAACACTGGTTAGTTGGTCTAGGTCTGTTACTACTCACAAAATTTCATGTCCCAGTCATCATCACCATTTAAATTTGCTTTCTCATCACTCAAAAGAGTCATCATCATCATTTCAGTCCCATCATCATGATTCTCATTCATCTCAGTGTCACCATTAGGTCACTAAGGTCATGGTCATCATATTGTGTCATTTCACTCATAAAAGTACTAAAGGCAGGAGTAGTAAAAGGAAATCTCTCTCAAGTTTTGTTTTAAGTCATAAAGTGTTTCAATATTTATGTAATTGGTTCTAAAAAGTTTCGAAGTCATTTCAAATGTTCCTAAGCTACTCAAGTTCAAAAGCAATGGTGAAATTGGTGGGCCACCCCACCATTTTGAAAAAGTGACATTTAAAAGCTACAAAGACCATTTCAAGAGAATTATCTCAAAGAAGATCTCCCACATATTCAACAATCATCTCTCCTCATTTTCCGAGAAAATTGCCTCAAAAAAGAGCAAACCCTAGCAATTCGCTGCTCATCCCATCATTTTCGTCGTGCTTTCAACAAGTTCGTTGTGTTTTTCCCTTTTTCACTCCTTCCCCTCACTCATTTCCTGATATATCACTTTCCCTTAATCCTTAACAATACCCCCTACCCCCATAAATTTTCTCAAGAATTTAGGAAACCCCTAACCCATCATTCCACTTCATTTTCCAAAAATATTTGAAGGCGCATTTTCAAGAAATGACCTTTTCAGTCACCTGTTTGTAGGGCATATTGTGGCCCATCAGAGGTGAATCTTGAGAAACTAGAGGACAGGTTTTTTCATAAGAGGACAAATTACAATAACCTATCTCACTTGTTACACAGGTGTTACAAGGTAAGATATACATTCACATATTCACATCCTTGTTTTCTAATTGTGCAAAGTCTTGTTTTAGACGTCTTTTTGCATAGAATATTGTGAACAAATGGGATATCAATTTTTAAAACTGGATGAGGTTTTTGTTCAAAACATACCCAATAACAAAAAAATATCTTCGTTTTGTAAAATGTCTTATTTTTGGAGATCTATTGTGCCATCTTTGAGACCAATTTGTGTAGAAAACCCAGAATGTTTGGCAATTTCTGAAATTGTCATACAACAGAAAATGTAGCATGGGGCACGCTACGCTTTTTATGGAGGATTACAAATGAAAAATGGTTTGTATTTTCAAACTCCGCATGACTTGGACATCACTTTGGACTATCCGAAGGAAAATTTTGGTCAATTATAGCATGCGTGAAGAGAAAAAAACCACTTGAAAATGACCTTTCTGCCACATGTTGGAGTAGCACACTACACTTTCTGAGTACTTTTGGGAGAAGATGAGTTTGAAGGGCTAGATCATGTCAATTTTGCTTCTTAAGAATTTCATTAGTTAGTAGACATCCCCAAATTTCCAAGAAAGGTTTCAAATCTGTATTTGGACCTCATGAAGGCCTCCAAAATTGCATTTTTCCTAGCACACTATGCTTTCTATCAATTTCACTACACTTTGTCCTGGAAGTGGTTTTTTCAGCAATTTTTTGCAAAATTCAACTTCTATCATGTAAAATGTTACTTTTTGATGTGGTAATGATGTATTAGGGTGTAAATGAGTCAATTATAGTGATTTTGAGGTATATTCATGCTTGGACATCAATTTTGGGTCAAATGTATTGGTTGAGGAAAAATGGGGATTGGTTGTAACCTCCCTAGATTCTTTTTTTTTGTTGGAGAGAATCATGTTTTCAGTTCCACTAGTCATGGATTTGACCCTTGAGAGAGGGGAGAGTTGTTTTGGTTTATATGTATCATGTATTTTGTCATTTTGAGGGTTGGAATTTGGAGACAGATCACTTGTAGCTAGTATTTCACCATTTTTAATCAAAGGAGCAGTTGCGGCTATTATCTAGGAATTCATGTGCAATGAGTTTTTGATGATGTATTTTCTCTATTATAGTTTTATATGAATGATATACATGTCTCCTTACCATATCTTCCTTCTTCAGTGATTTTTCTTAAAGATTATATGCATAATTCTTTCCATGAAAGCTTTGTTTTGTTGGGACTATCATTTAGTGTAATTTTTCTTCTTGATTAATGAATTCATGGTGCACATGATCATTAAGACATTCTTACTCTTTCAAACCCTATAATACACCTACAAAACCGTACAACCATAAAAAAATCATTTCTACCTTTCTCCTCTATATATTTGATGTTGTATCCCTTTGATACTCTGACCTAGCTGCGGTGATTCCTTTTCTAATCTAGAATTATACCTGCAAACATTCAAAACCTATTGTGCTAAATACCTAGCCTAATATCGTTTTCCTTCTCCAGTCACATTTTTTACTATGATAATTGAGAGATCCCTCTCTGGTTTGGTAGGGCTAGATACCAAGTCCAAAGATTGGTTTGAGGTTACCTTTGTTGGTCTCCTTTACATCCTTGGGAGAAATAGTGGAGTGATAACAATTCCAAGAAGAGGGTGCTCCAATTTTGGAATTTATATAATTTAATGATTTGGAAATTTATGGAGTGGGATTGACTTTCCTTTAGAAATCTCAATAACTTGTGAAAACTCTCCATATTTCATTGTGAATAATGATATCTCTAAAGGATGAGCATGTAGTTTAAGGATTCTAATAAGATATTGACATAAGTGGTGGTGAGGATCAAGACATATGAAATTTGTGGTGAAATATTATCAAAATTGATAAAGGGATATGCAAGAGTGTACAATGAGAACCTTGACAAACACAACCCCTAATGCTTGCAACATTGTCTAGAGGATGGAAAAATTATGTTTTTTTTTTTCAAATATGTAAAATGAGTATATTATAGTTTAACAAATACATTTTCCTATTATTATATATGGTTTTATACTTCATCAAAAAATTCACAAAGACTTTACAAGGTAATTAAGTGAAAGATTCGCCAAGATTTTACAAGATTTTATAATTCAGTGAAAGAATCGCCAGAATTTTACAAGATTATATAATCAACTAAAAGATTTGGCAAAAATATTATATATACATATTATATTATTGATAAAACAACCTTCAATTTTTCCTATGTATCATGGGGATTCGCCCAATTATTATACTTATAAATTTAGGGGGGGTTCTTAAAATCACCATTGGTTAAAAATTCCTCTGGAGCCTCATTGTAATCATTTTGCTCAGATGAATACGTGTATAAGCCACATATATTCTTAGATATAGATACCACCATTCAAGAAATTTGTTTTCAATTATGCAGTTTTACAGTTTCAACATATTTTCTTTATTCAATAGAAGTTATTATTCACTGGATATATTTTTTTGTTCTTTGTATCTTTCTGTTATTGTATTCAATCTATTGTTCATTTCGTTCCTCTCATAAATTTGTATCACTCTCTTTTCATCTATATAACCCCTCTTCCCTCTCTCTACTCCCTTCCTCTTACTCTCTCTCTCCATACCCCCCCTCTCTATCTCCCTCTCCCTCAATATCACACCCTCTCTTTGTCTTCCTCTCTCCCCCTCTCACACTCTATTTCTTCCTCTCTTTCCACTCCCCCTCTCTAGATTCCAAGGAAAGAAATGGCCTTGACCTAGACATGTCAAGACCTAGACCTAGACCTAGACATGTCAAGACCTAGACCTAGACCTAGACATAGCAAGACCTAGATATGGAAAGACCTAGCCCATGATGTAGACCATGATATAGACCATGACATAGTCCTAGGGATATAACTAGATCATTACCTAGACCACAACACAGAGTTAGAGATAGACTTAGACCATGACCTAGACCTATACCATTACCATGACCTATAGCTTGACCTAGACCACGAACTCGACACCCATAACTCCATCTAAGCCTAGGAATAACCTATACTCGACTCTTAACTCCCTCCACATTCAATCCCTAAGTGCATGATGCATATACCTATTGTTAAAGGCCCCACAACCCTTGAACCCACATTACCCACATCTCGATTCTCTAACCATTGCTCTATGCTTCAAAAGACTTTCAATCCTAAGCCCTTAGGTCCTAGTTGTCCCCAAACCCCTATACGTATTTATTCATAAATATGTTTGGTATATAATAAATTTTGTATCTATTTCATTAAGAAAATGTGCGTTCTCTTGTGACTTGAAATACTTTTGATTGTCCGCTCATCCATGCCTAGCAAGAATGCATGTCTGTTTCTATAACACACATGCACTTTAGTGCACATGCGTTTTAGGAACGTTTGCATGTTCCTGCTGGGAATTTTTATGTGCTAGGAACTGTTAAGAACCAAATATCAATATAGCATAAAAAAACCTCAGAAAAAGTACTGAACGCCTTGAAAAAGATATAATTTCAGATAATAAGCCTCTTCGAGGGGGCAACCTCCTTTTACCCCCACTTAAATGTTCAAGTACAAGATGATTAAAAATGAAAATGTCTCCTTGGTATATATACGAGACTAGGAGGTATAATTACAACTAATGGCCTAAAGTCAACATAAATAAAATAAGATTACTAATATAATATGCCCCAATTAAGGGGTAATGAGCCAATATTAGGGCTTAACATGCCCCTCCCCTTGAGAAAAGGGTTGTCTGCAATGCTTGAGTAACTCTGGATGCTTCTGTATAAAAGACTCAACTTCCCAAGTGGAATCTACAGCTGGTAGTTTCCTCCATTTAATGAGATACTCTGAAATGGATCTATTCCTCAGCTGGTGAATTCTTGTGTCAGTGATGGCTTCAGGCTCCAAAATTATTTTTCCTTCCTCGTCAAGTTATGGAAATATAGTTTGAACTGGGATCTTGTTGCCTATAACCTTATTTAAGCATGAAACATGGA
>JASDQU010248142.1:3415-16650 GCA_032191745.1 Picea mariana
ACACTGAATGAACAATGCACAGAGTGAAAACGATAGGGTTTCAATAGCTTGAATGCTCGACGAGACCGGAAACAACTCCATGCGTGCGAAGGTGGTGGGATTACCATCGCCACGCATTGCATTAATGACCTGTACAGAGCTTTTAAAACCATAATCATTTAAAACAAACGTATCGACCAGCAAATAGGTGAATCATCCTCTTTACGTGCCATTCATCCGAGTCAGAACCAACACCTCCTGTGATAATTATGCGCCAAGTGTTAAGTTTAATCAAACACAGTACCCAGCATTAACTATCGATCTATCGTGCCAATTCCATCATTCAACCACAAGGTTTAATGCTGATACATAGCTTGGGATTATGAATTATTCAACGTATTATCAACTTTGCAAATAGCACACCAAGCATTAAGGTATAAAGTCCAATATGATTAACCCATGCGCCTTCAAACCATTGCTATCTCTTGTAATGACTTACCAACGTATTCGTTGCACATGGAAATGTCCGCATTCCAATCTTTTGAGAACATTATGATCCAAAGCTCTTCATATAATAACTAAGTGAAAGTCCATAATAAGGATAAAAGCAATAAGACCAAATCCATTACAATTTTCATAAGATCGGAACAAAACCAATAAATTTTATGCCCAAAGGTTTAGGAATCAAATCTAAATGTGTAATCAAGACATAAGTTCAAGAAAACCTTTCGCAGTCATGTGAGAAACCAGTGGTCAAGTGTCTTTCAGCAAATTAACCAAAAAATGACGACAATCTAAGCAACGAAAGAGGTGTTTTCACACTTGCAGTTGTGAAAACTGAATCAAAATCGAATTGTAATTGTCGCAAAAATGAAACAAAAGTCCATTAGCACAATGCGACAATGATTTGTCGTAAAACCACAAGGGGTGTAGGCAGCTTTTTTGAGAGCAACCAAAAAAATTGAGTTGGCTGCCAACAAACCACTGTGATGCTTTTGAAGAAAATGAATGATGATGCTTCATATGGGAGTGATCCATAGCTTATTGGACCATTGACGTATCTAGCTAACACTAGACCGGATTCATGCCTTGTAATGAATGTGCTTAGACAATTCATGAGTCAGCCAAGACAGACTCACTTGATAGCAATAAATCATTTATTGAGATATACATGAGGCACAATTTAATATGGTCTAAGATATGCCTTCGAGTGTGAAATTGAGTTCATAGAGATATGCCTATAGAGATTGAGCGGAGAATACAGTGGAAGGTAAGAGCACATCCGGTTGTTTTCTTCCGTGAAGGTTGCCATGATTTCCTAATGCAGTAGGAAACAAAACTATGTGGCCTTGAATACCATAGAAGTAGAATATATAACATTGAGTGTGTGAAGCAATGTGGCTCCACAAGCTTTTGACACATTTACTTGATCATGAGACAGATTCTATGATGATAACAAGAGTCATGTGTAAAGCTCTTTGAGAACCATGTGTTTCATGACAGATCGAAACACATTGAAATAAAGTATCACTATATTAGATACATGGTGCAGAGGAAGACGATACACGTGCAGTATATTCCTACTCGTGAATAGATCACAGATATCTTCACCAAACCACTTTCCAAGACTAGGTTCGAGTATTTTCATGAGAGACTTGGCCTGGTGGAAAATTCCTCCCTAACTGAGAGGGAGTGTTGATGATTGCAGCTACGTGAGACATTCTCCAACTTACAAACCTGAGAGAAAACCCCTGAGAGGGGTGTGTGGTTTCTATCTGAGATAGAGATGGAATGTAGAGATGGCCTCCTCCTTACAGAGAATTGAGAAGAACTCCAAATGATTCTCTTGTGTAACATAGTGAGAAAGGAGATATGCATAGTTGGACGTGCCTATGGCTGAGCACAAGGTGAATGTGTGAAATCCCAAAGTGTTGGGTGCATCATCCTAAGAACAAAAATGAAGATGATTTATTATTATCCTCTGAGCAGAGAGTTGATGAGAAAATACATATGACTCTCCTGTGTAATGCAGTGGGAAAGAAGATCTGTTGAGTGGATGTGCCTATGGATGAGCACAGGTGAACGTGATCCTAGTGGTTGAGCACTAGAAGTGGTTCTTCTGTGTAATGCAGTGAGCCAGAGATATGGACATCCATATCGATGTGCCCCTAGTGGATGAGCACTAGTCGATGTATGAGATCCCTTTCTATATTGTTCAAGAGTCATACCTGCATGTAACCCTAATTGTAATGTAAAGGGTATAGGTCAGCCCCGCCTTAATGTAATTGTTAACTAAAGTAAAAGATAATTAATCTGGTCAATATTAATTATGAGATAGATAGGTCAGCCCTGTTGTACCAATAGAAACTTATGTTGACAGGTTCAGTTTAGTATCAGTAAAGGTAAATTCCCCATTGAGGAATCATATCTTTCATGTGAGTTTGAAAATTTCAGCAAGTACACCTTCTTGGGAAAAGTGTGCACCTCTCTTCGGCGCTAGTCTTTTTGGGTTTGAGCACCCTCTTGTGTGCTAGGTTTTATTGGTGGTGAAGGTATTTCTCTTGAATATTATAGCAAAGGATTTTGGTTGGGTTTTCTTCCCTTGTTGAGAAGGGTTTCCCAGGATACTTCTTGTGTTCTTGTGCATGGTGTTTCTTCTTGTGATCTTGTTTGCTGCAACATTAATGGTTATGGTTAAGTCAAATGCTAAAAAGGAATGAACTTCATACTTAACCTTGATCATAGAAAAATCAACACTTAGAAGGACAGCTCATGAAGTGCATATTGCAGCCATCAGCATGTACAGGAAATATATGAAAGATAAAATTATTGCAGCAGTAAATTCAGATCAGCACTATGTGAAAATAAAAGAAGCATTACAACAAGGTAATTTTCAGCAGAAATTTAATTATTATGAGCTGAAAGAAGATGAAATTATCACGTAGAAGGGTAAGGTGTATGTGTTGAATTCCAGTGAACTGAAAAATGCAGTGTTGAAGGAGATGCATAATGTGCCATATGTAGGGCACCCAAGATATGAGAAGATGATTGCAGCAGTAAGAAGCCAATATTTTTGGTCAGGAATGAAGAAAGAAGTGGCTAATCACATAGCCCGATGTCTAGAATGCCAAAAGGTAGAGATAGAACAAAGACACCCAACATGTTTTCTATAGCAATTTCCCATTCTGGAAGGAAGTGGCAAGTAGTTACAATTTATTTTATTACTAAGCTTCCCATAACAGTGAAGCAACATGATTCCATCATCGTGGTGGTGGATAAATTGACTAAACCAACACATTTTATTCTAGTAAAGACTACACACAAGGCAACAAATATTGCAGAAATTTATATGAGAGAAGTTGCTAGGCTACATGGGGTACCTAAAGAAATAGTTTCAGACAGAGATCCAAAGTTTACTTCTAATTTTTGGAAGTGTTTGTTCAAGGGCTTTGGAAAAAATTTAAATCTTAGTACATCATATCATCTAGAGTCAGATGGGAAAACAGAAAGGACTAATAGGATAATTGATGACATGCTTTGCTTAGAATGTATGTGATGGATCAACCATCAAAGTGGGAACATTATATCCATTTAGTTGAATTTACCTACAATAATGGGTATCATGCATCATTGAAAATGACTCTGTTTGAAGCATTGTATGGCAGAAAATGTAACACACCCGTGAGTTGGGATAATCGAGCAGACAGAGCAGTTGTTGGGCCAGAATTGTTAAAAGAAATGGAAGATCAAATGGCAAAGATAAAACAAAATTTAAAAGTTGCCTAGGATAGGAAGAAAATTTATGCAGACAAGAACATAATTTTCGGATATTTTAAAGTGGGAGAACATGTGTTTTTGAAATTCAAGGAAAATAGAAGTTCACTAAGATTAGAAAGCTACCCAAATTTGGCAACAAGATATTGTGGGCCTTTTGAAATACTAGAAAAGATAGGGTTGGTTGCATACATATTAGCTTTTCCTGCATCCATGAGAGTGCATAATGCATTTCATGTGTCATTCTTAAAGAAATGTCTATTTGATCCTAACCACATAATTGATTGGAATGTGATCTAGGTGGAGCACGAAGGGTATTTCCGAGTGGAACCAGTACACATCCTGGACCGAAAATTCAAAGTGCTCAGGAACAAATCCATAGGGTTAGTAAAGGTTCAATGGAATTGTTATGGTCCTGAAGATGCTACATGGGAGCATGAAGAAAACATGCAGGCATAATACCCGTAAATGTTTGACATTTTTTAAGGAGACAAAATGCAAGACTCCATTTTGAGAGGATAAAATTATGGAACCACATCTCAGAGTCCTATCCAACTACGTTGGGGACCTTGATAAAAAATGGTTCATCCCTTGGGTTATCCCTGATAAACAGATGGTACATCCCTTGGGTTATCCCTAATAAATAGATGGTGCATTCCTTGGATCAATGAGTTGAGAGAACATGATATTATGGTTGGAGTTGTTGTTGAAGTTGTTAAATTACGGAATTTTATTTCTAAGTATTGTGATGTAAATTTTCATATATGTATATCGACATAGAGTGCATCGAGGATGGCACACAATTGTAGGGGAGGTGGAATGTAACATCCCCACTATAATCCCCAATTTAACTAATGCTTATGTAGATATAATGTGTGGCTACGTCCAAACAATGTAATATGTGAATTGTATTTCCTTGTTTTATTAATAAAATGTGATGCCAGATGCTAAGGGGACATGGACAATAGATGATGGATGAATTAATCCACAAGAGAGAGGATTGTCTAGGATAATGGCCAAGAGGGGTCCAAGAGAAAAATTCCCATGTATATTAATTTAACCCATTTTCCTAAATTTGTTATTTGTATGTGAACCTTATGATTTCTGATTGAGTGTTCCCAAAGCCAAACATTGAATACATGTAAGAGGGTGGGTGTGAGTGGTCACATCCCAAAGTTATTGGGCACATGGGGGTTGAGTACAATCATCTTGGGGAAGAGTGTGAATCAAGAAAGGCAAGCCAAAGAGAGGAAATTTGTATGGGTTGGAACACCAAGTTTTATAAAGTCAAGTTTTGTTAGGAAACAAGGGAGAGTAAGAAACAGAGTTGGAAGTTGATGCAGCCATGGAGGGAGAATTCTAGAGCATAATTGGAGCTAGAAAAATGAAGATTCGGGTTTTCAGGCCTGAAGAGTGAACTCTTGTGTGAGTTGCACTAAAACAACAAGTGTTTTTTGTTGGTTTGTTGATATTTTCCTAGCAACATTTTCCCTTGAGTTCCCAGTTGAGAGATTCCTACCTACATGTTCCAGAGAGACCCTGATAAATGAATGGGATGCCCAAAAGACTGATCTCAGTAAAGGGGTACATTCCTTGGGTTGGACAGGTCATGAGGAATAGAGCTGGTGTAAAATAGGGATAGTTGTAGAACAATATCAGTTGGGTTGAGAGTTTTATGAGCTGTGAGTGGATTGTGAGAGACCACCCTCTTTTGTGGATTTCTAGCCTCAGCTTGGGGGTGACTGGTTGTTGAGATTTGGAACAATCAGTCTATGGTTGGGTGGAACGTCCATCCCAAGCAGCTGGTTGCACAACTGTTGTGAAAATATAAGTGTGTTATCTTGTTGTTATGTTAAATTATGTGTTTAATTGATGTGCATGAACTATGTGTATTTGGAAGTGATTTATATGTTGTTGTAATGAATTGTTTAGCTGCATTTCCTGTTGATTATTAACATGATGTAGATGCATCTATTTTTTTTATGGTTGTTGATATTAGCTAAATCTATTTTAATTCATAGTTGTAAGCTACAAAAAATTAGCCAACAGTAAAAGAATTAAATTATTTGGTCGTAAATTTTGTTTTTAAGAGTATTTTCACCGTAATGTCACTCAGATGGGTTGGGAGACATTACAACCCATTTCAATAACAAGCATGTGGGATTTAAGATTGTAATCACCAATTTGTAGGCACACATTTTCACAATGACCCCACATTTCATGGAACCATCATTAACAATCATGATTTGAAAGTTATTGACTACATGGATATAGTAAACGGTCTCTTAAGAAAATCGGCGACGATTGGAATTATGGATGTTATAATTATTGATGAGGATAATGACGTTTTGATGTTTGATATAGCTAATTAACTTAAGGGTTTGGGGGTATGAGATACCAGTGAGAGCATGCAAAGAAATGAGAGGTTCAACCTCGGGTGGATTGGAGGGAGGGTTGGAATAATCAGACTGGGGCAGTGTTTCGACAGGGGAAACATCACCATCATCTTCAAAAATGGCCATAAAAATATTTTTCTTCTTACATTTGTGGCTTGAGAAATATTTTTCATCATAGTTGTAGCAAAGACCCTTAAGTTGGAATTCAACCATTTCCTCCCTCGTTAATTTGTGGACTTTAAGAGGAGGGGAAGGAGGAGATGGATTGGTGGAGTGGGAAAATGGAATAAAGGATGGCTTTTTTATTTGACAAGAAACTATCTGTTGGGATTCCTTGGCTAGGTGAGTGGCTTCCATCCAAGTCTGGGGGAGAGCCATTAGGGCATGGGCTTGGATGTTTTCCTTAAAGCCACTAATAACTCATTCATGGAAGAAGTTGCTTGACATGCCTTCAGTTAGGAAATCCAATTGCTCAAAAGCAGTGATGTAGTCTTCCATTGTACTAGACTATTTAAGCTTGGTCAAACAACCCAAATGATGAGTGTTTGTGTCAAATATTTCATAAAGGTTTGCAACAAATTAGGTCCAAGAAATATAATCTCAGTGTGAATTTTTATGCCATTTCCACAATTTCCATCATTTTGCATCCAAATAGAGGACACTGACACAAAGTTTGATTAAGTCATCAGTGATGCAATGCAATAAGAAATAATGTTCTATTTGAGTGACCTAGTTGGTGGGGTTTGAGACATCAAATTTATTCACCTCTACTTTAGGAAGATGCAAGTCATGAGAAAGGGGGTTAGATTGAAAGGCCATAAAATGGGGTGAGTCAACACCCTATTGGTGTGAAGGTTTTTTAGAGGAGAGAGGGCCCTTGAATTGAAAAAACCATGCGGTTAGGGATTTCATCTCAGCAAAGAGGTCATCCAATTTAGTGAGCTTGGAATTTAGGGAAGCAATGTCTGGAGTAACTAGATTGAATTTTTAATCATTCTTGGCTTGAGATTCTTGGAATGAAATTTTGAGGTTGGTCAAGGACTTGTCTAGGGAAGTGATGAAGTTTTTAAATTCTCAGTTGCAAGTGGCCATCTAGGAGATAAGTTGGCAAGAATAGGGTTGGTGGGTTTGTACAAAAGGGCTTATGAGAGAGTGGTATCACTGCGATCAACGTGGAAAGAGGAATCTAGTGATATGGGTCTCAAATACGGGTGTCATAGAGGGTGGGTGGGTCCACACAAAAAAGGGCTTATGAGAGAGGGATACCATGATGATTAATGTGAAGAGAGGAATCGGGTGGGATGGGTCCCAAATAAGGGTACTGGTGGGACCACTATACTTTTTTTTTCTCCTACGAATTTATACTCTGGTTTGAATAATGCTACATTGACATAATGCCCAAATTCTTGATACTAAATATTGTGTAGGAATTTTGCAGTCTAGATGTAGGAAGCAGGGTTTCCCACGCTCGATGTGAAAAATTTCAACATTGTCTCTCTTATGTTCTATTAGGGTTTTGAGGGTTCCTAAGGACAAGGGAGTGCCTTGTTCTATAGCTCTTTGATATATCGATGGGGTCCAATAGTAGTACTCTTCCCAATATCTTAGGGCTCTAACTAAGGAGTGTTAATCATACCCTTAGTTGTACTACCTGATTACCCAAATACACGAGAGTAGTCTTCTCGAGTGTTGTTCTTGGCGCTACTATAACAGTCAGGCGGTTGATTGGTTGAACTAAAATTAGTTTCAGGATACCTATGGGACTTCCGATATACTCAAGGGTACGTGGGAGTGAAATTATGTGTATAGTTGTTGTCTGTGTGGTACTACTCAAAGAGGTACCAACAAGGGTTACAAGGTTTCTAACATGGTGAAAAAATGTGTACTTCATGCGTGTATTCTTCTGCAACCACATTTTAACCCACTAAATGATAGATCATTGTGCTTTATAGACACTACAACAAGTCTCTAGCATGAAAAAAAAAACTCTAAAAAATATGTAGAGGAAAGATTTGTGATACCACCTGTAAGGTATGAGAAGGAAATATGCAGAGAAGTAGAACAATTTTTATCACAATAATTAGTAGAAATAAACAAAATAGTAAGCACAACAACACAATAGATCCAAAATATGATACCTTTATTATCTTGAGAGAAAATTTCACTTGCCTCTTCGAGGGGGAAACCTCCAATAGAGCAGAGCTCGAGTACAATTGATTTCACAAGACAGTTTTTCATGCTTTCTACCCCTATATATACTAATTTTATCTTCGTGAGAACATTATATAGGAAGAAATTTCTAGAGGTGAAACCTTCTACTAAGTCTTCTTACATTACACATGTTCACATTATTACATAGGCCTTATTTACTAATGACAACCTTTATTACATAGAAAAACATATTATTATATTTACGTGAGGGGTTAGGGAGGTTAGGACCCTAACATATTGTGTATGGCATTGCATTGGAGCTTGACATGTGTACCCATGTAGTTTAGTGCTCCACTTGTGTGAGCCTACAAGTGATTGTTGTAGGTTGCTTGTAAGGGAATTAGCCCACATTTTATTGTCGGCCTCCCTTTACCTCCCATATATATAGAGGAAGGAGAGAGTCATTTACTCACTCATCATTCTTAAACTCACTCTTGTGTAGAGATGTGACTAGAAGGAGCACACTAGTCATCCTCTCTCTCTCTCGTATATCTTGATTTGTAATCTCTCTCTCTCTCTCTAGGGTTTCTTGATTTTCTTGGAGTAACATGAAGACTAAGGTTAGGGTTTCATACCTTGGAGATTTATAGATTTGGGTTTTGAGATGAAAACCTAGGTTGTACTAGGTGAAGAAGAGGAGGAGGAGGAGATGTTTTTCCTTGGAGGACTTGCTTGTGTGGTTCATGTTTGTTGTATCTCCTTGGTTGAGCTAGGGATTTTCATTATTTTCCCTAGCTAAGGTTTTCAAGAGCTAATGGATTGCACTAGCCTTGTAATAGGGTTTTGGTATGTACATTAACTTCATATTAATAAAGTTTTAAGTTTTCCATGTTGGCACAGGGGCAAACCCAGGGTTCAACGCTTCAGTAGCGCACCAACAAAACCCTAACTACCGGCCCTTTCGACAACACCTGCGAAGCAGATGAAGTATCAACCGAGGTAGAGGCAGGGATGGTTGCAGGACTCAGATGTCTGCAACCTAGATGGGACATAGATCTGTGATAACAATACCTTAATAGAGCACTTAGCAGTTAACATTCCTTAGCATTTAACTCTTATTTACATCGCAGATCCAAACCCTAATTACAGAGGAGCATAATATTCCACAGGATATAATACATCCAAGCACTTAGCACATAGAAATAGATCAGAGATAGCATTCATTCACATTACTAAGCACTAAGATATTATATTAGATGCATCTAACATATATCATTGTACTAAGCATACATCAAATCAATAACATAACAACTATAATGCACAAAGAAACCACAACACAGGATATACGTGGTTCACCCCAGTGTGGGGCTACATCCACCAACTCTTCTCTTCTTTATTGACTTCTTTCAATCTTCTACAAGCATAGAGCCACAGGAACTCATTCTGCATAGGACAGGAGATCTGCATGCACTTCGCCAGATCCTCCTTCCTTGAGTTAGGTTTAAGCACAAAGCCTTCTTACAAGCTGCACACAAGCTTCTTATAATCTCTTGCACTTAGCTCTGCAAGTTCTTAACACACAGTAAGCACAAATCCCTTTGCAATCACATAGATCAAGATCTAGCACTTAGCATAATTGCCGCTAGATCACTTCTTATCACACTGACCTCTTCTTGCGTTGCCTAGCTATCTATTTATACATTACAAAATGGGCCTAAATATGGGTGAACCCATGGGCCAATATCCCATACCCGTTACATAAAACCTAAACCCAAAAACGCCCTAAGAAGGGGCCGAGATCCCACGATCTCTACTTCACCTTGCGCTCCACCTTCGACCAGCCTGTCAAAGTCCCAAAATTGGTCAAACATGACCCAATTTCTCCAAAACTCGGTCAAGCGCCAACAAGCCCCCAACACTCACTTATGACTCATCTCGAGTCACTCTGATCTGGGTAACTCTACCTCAAATTCCTCAATCTTGGCTCCAGCTGCTTTGACCTGTTTCTTTGCCAGAGCCTCCTGCTCGGTGAATTCCTGAATGACCTTCTCGATGACAGGTCCTTCCAATCGTTGTTCAACTGAGTTGACTACTTGTTCTAGTTGTGCACCTTGTCCTTCAATCTCCTCAAAAAGTATGAAAGTTGCATCCTGCACTAGATGGAGTCATTGGGTCACTTCCATGACCTTACTCTGAATGGCATGGACCTGTTGCTAAACCATGCGCTATTCCTGGGCTCTTTTCATCCTCTCAACCAGTGATAGTAGCTTCAACTACGCTTGCATTGTTGCTGCTTATTGTTTTTCCTCATGGAGATGTGACTCCAGTGTCTTGAGCTCAGGGTCCTCTGCAAGGCGCTCGTAGGTCTGCGCACTTCGGTTGCTGAGCTATTTTCATTCCAAGGCTAATGCCTTGATTCTCTCAACTGTGCTTCTCGCATTTTCTTCTCTTAGATCTCTCACTTCCTGCAAAGTGGTTGGCACTGCTTGTAACTCGAGTTTGGCTATCCTATGTTGGAGTTGTTTAATGGCTTCGGAAAGCTTTCCTACTTGTCTTTCTACTAGGTCTTCTTCCATCTGTTTCAAGCCCATCACAGAGCGAAGTTCTCTAATGACTGCTTCTTTAACTTCGATACGCTCTACGAGTAGTTGTTCCTTCTCCTTTTGGATCTGCGCTCTATCCTTTTCAAACTTGGCTTGTATGTCATCCCTTTCCTGTTGTGCAACTCGGTGTTGTTCTTTGACTTCCTCTTTTGCTTGCTTTAAGGCCTCTGTGGCCTGCTCTTTTTCTTCCTGAACACGATGAAGGCGAGCTTCGGTCGCATCTGTTATTTGAAGGAGTTAGGCAGGTTCATCTCCTAAATCTGTTCCTTATGATGATTGTGGCATAATGGACACTGCGCAGCTGGAGTGGAGGGCTTGTTGTACCCCTTTCAGATATGCTTCAATTCTTTCATACATGGTCTCTTGTTTGGATTCATTGCATTGTAAGATATCTTCTGAGGTATCTGAGATAGCGACGATGATGAAATCTATGTCATCCATCGTGAGCACAGTCTGCATCTGTGGTTTAGTATCTTTAGACTTCTTCCGTGATGTAGGTTTCATGGGGGAAACCTTTGTTTTCTTGGAGGTCTCATCTTCGTCAAGAGGGTCCCTAGGTGGTGTTACTTCGCCTTGTTTTTGCTCGTTTTCTTCTCCTTTGTCTTCTTCTTTGTCTACTTCTTTGTCTACTTCGTCATCACCTCCCCCTCCGGGTGAGTCTGAAGCAGTCTCTTCTGATGTGTTGTTCAGCTTATGTGCCTCTTCCTTTTTCTTTCTTCTGCTACTGCTGAGTGCATCATACTCTTCACGAGTGACCAGAGGACTTCCGATTAGGTCGGGGTTGGACAGTTCTACCTAGTCGACTGGTATAAGGAGCTCTGCGGACCAGTCCTTATTTATTTATTCCATGTCCTCCTCTGTGAGCTTGTAGTAAGATTGGATTTCTTCTTTTTGTCCGTCTCCTCGCACAGTGATATAAATAAAATTTCTATCTGCGCGGAACTTCATAAATGGTCTGAATCTGTGCAGGGTATTCGATGTCATGTGAGGGGAAGACTCAATAGCCCTCTTCAACTATAGTTAATAGGTGTGGAGCACCGCGTTTGACTTCCATTATTTAGACATGTCACTCGAATACCAGAGTGTGGTGAACTTCGCAACTAAGGGTTATGATGGCTCAATCTCAGGGAAGGTCACACCTTCTGGCATCTCCCAAGCAATGAAGGCGATGAGGATCAGCAGCCAACTAAAATGGAACTCATAGCCCTGATCCTAAGCTTTGCAACAGTCTTTCTCTAACTGGTTGACGAGGAATCTCACCCAGTTCATTTGTAGCCCTTCCACTCATTTTTCTGCGAGGTCGATGACAAACCCCATGTCCTACGTGGGTCTGTTCTTCCTTACTAGCTTACCAGCAATCAACTGGTAGGCTAGGCACACTGTGCCATTCTGGATGTAGGCTACCTTGTAGCCCCACTTCCCCTTTTCTACATCGCCATAGGTGTCTTTGATTCTCTATGCCAGGGTGCGATCTGCAGCCTTCCCTGGATAAAAATTTTGTGGGTCTGGTCCTTGCATGCTTAGTCTAGTGATCCGATGGATCAGCGTTGGATCTATGGTGATGCGTCTATCCAGTCACAGATAACCACCATGGAAGCACGACAACATGAGCTTAACGCATGCGTTAACCTCCCGATGTCTTATAAAGTGTGGTATCTTCATCACGTTCAAGACAGTGGACCTCGCGATTTCCATGGTCCACGGCTGGGAGATGATCTTCGAATTCTTCCCCTTTTTCTTGGTCAAATACTTGTATGGTGCGAGCATGCCATAGATCTTATAGTCTCCTAGGTTAGAGTCACTGATATTCAACATGAGAATCCTCTCCAACTGTGGTCTGACTGCGCGTATCCCCTTTGGGAGGTACGCAGTGATGACTGTGTAGTCGAAGTCCCTTGGGACAATGTCACGACTCACTGCACCAGCCAGAGGCGGGATGTAGATGGGAAGGATATATGGGATGAGCTTCGCATTCACTAATTCATCATGATGCTTCGTTCATTTCTCTGTTGCAGCTCAGGATGGTCCAAATCCATGAGCAGTCGACAGGGATGCTTGCACTCCTCTCATTGACGAGGCTTGGATGCCTGCAGACATCACCTTTTTGGCCATGAGGTCTATTAGGATCTCTTCGATATCTTTTTCTACTGCGTTAATTTCGTTCGACATGCACACTCGAGATTTGATAACTCAATTCGGTGAAAAACACTCAATGTAACAGAATGGATGGCGAGGTCTCAATAATCACTGTGCAAAAGAAACTAATTCTTTGTGGGCTCAGGTAATCACAATTGGAAAAAGTGTTCTCAGTGCAATGCTCGATGGGATAAAT
>JASDQU010248144.1:0-10795 GCA_032191745.1 Picea mariana
TGAATAAATGTTTAAGGTTTATTAAGTAAAAATTAATTAGGGGATTAATTGTCTTAACATGGTATTAATTAAACAAGATTGGTATAAAGATACTAATTAAATATTTATTAATTAATTAAAGGTTATAATTTTGATTAATTAATTAACTAATTAACTACATAAGTTTGATTATATTCAATAACTTGGGAATTAAATTTAAAACGGATAATAAGTTATATTGTTTAAATAAATTAAAAAAGAAAAAGGAGAGTTACGTACACATAAAGGGATAAGAATTAATTCAAAGAGATAAGATATTAATTATGAGAAGATAAGGTAATAAATGGGTTAGGTAGGAAAGTAAATGAGGGGGAAGTCGGTGAAGGAGGGATATGTAGGGGAAGGAGGTTTACGAGAGGATCATTCTACGGGAGATGGGGGATGGATTTTGGGGGCTCTTGGATTTGCAGAGAGGAGTGGAGTTTTGGAGTGGGATTGTATCAGTCAGGCACTGGGGTTGCTGGAGGTTTTGGGCAATGTGGCCAGGATATCCATATGATATCTTGTAGCTAGGAAATTACCTAGTTGGCATGGTGGAACTAGGTTTTGGGTAGTGTTACAGAGTGCAGTAGTGGTTAAGAAGGCAAGTGGACAAATAGAGAGTTATTAGCATCAGACTCAGGTATTTAAAATTTTGTAATTGTTTTTATTATGTTAGAAAATTTTAATATTATTTTTTTAAATATATAGGCGAATGTGCTCAATTAAAGGAATTTGATAAATTTTACTATTTTTCTCAATAGAGAATAAATTTGTGAATTTTCTGAAATCATTACTGTTACAATTCATGTAATTTTTAGACATAAAATATATTCGATGAAAGTTCAGTTATTTCATGAGTGAAGTTGGGTTACTTGGGCACGTGACACTATCCCAAGTATGAATTCACTAAGATGGACTTCGATTGAGTTTGTTGAATTGACCGAAGAGTTGGNAATTCAAAGAGATAAGATATTAATTATGAGAAGATAAGGTAATAAATGGGTTAGGTAGGGAAGTAAATGAGGGGGAAGTCGGTGAAGGAGGGATATGGAGGGGAAGGAGGTTTACGAGAGGATCATTCTACGGGATATGGGGGATGGATTTTGGGGGCTCTTGGATTTGCAGAGAGGAGTGGAGTTTTCGAGTGGGATTGTATCAATCAGGCACTGGGGTTGCTGGAAGTTTTGGGCAAGGTGGCCAGGATATCCATATGATATCCTGTACCTAGGAAGTTACCTAGTTGGCATGGTGGAACTAGGTTTTGGGTAGTGTTACACAGTGAAGTAGCGGTGAAGAAGGCAAGTGGACAAACAGAGAGTTATTAGCATCAGACTCAGGTATTTAAAATTTTGTAATTGTTTTTACTATGTTAGAAAATTTTAATATTCTTTTTTTAAATATATAGGCGAATGTGCTCAATTAAAGGAATTTGATAAATTTTACTATTTTTCTCAACAGAGAAGAAATTTGTGAATTTTCTGAAATCATTACTGTTACAATTCATGTAATTTTTAGACATAAAATCTATTCGATGAAAGTTCAGTTATTGCATGAGTGAAGTTGGGCTACTTGGGCACGTGACACTATCCCAAGTATGAATTCACTAAGATGGACTTCGATTGAGTTTGTTGAATTGACCGAAGAGTTGGTTGGGTTGGTGCCCCATAAAGACATGGGTGCTCAACTAAAGAAAAGAGCATTTGGTGAAGTTGGGTGTGAAGAAAGAATGCATGCCCAAAAAAACACACAAGAGATGGCTTGATGGATGAGAAACCAATCATGGGCACCTATGAGAGATTTGGGTGCCCCATTGGTGAGATGGTTTGGCCAAGCAAATATGAATGCCTAAAACATGTGATGGACATCTTGCAATGCGGTTGAGAAAGCAAATGAAAAAAGGCATAAGTTAGGCGTCTTTAACTGAAAGTTGATGTTGTATGGGGAAGAGTGCGTGCTTGGAAGATGAGCGCATCCCTTGACTAGTCGGGTGAACCTGCGAAAGTAAAAAAGTAACCAAGAGTGCGCGGTTGAACCTGCAAAAGTGGACAAGTCCTCAAGAGTGTTCCTCAACTTGCGATCGAAGGGACATGTCGGTTGGAAGAGTTTCATCGCAGGGAAAGGGAGCACGACTATTTAACCAAGTGCAAGATCGACATTTTCGAATTCGGCTAAGGTAGGGAGTTGGGAGACTCTTCTTCAAAATCGTAGTTAAGGAGTGTAAGGAAATGACTAAGGAGGGAGAATAGCTCTCCCCAAGGAGCCAAGTAGGCCCTTCAAGGTAACTTGGTTTTCCTTGTGGACGATTCTTCGCATATCTAGAAAAGTATTTCTCAAGGAAGTTGTTAAGGAAAATCAAATTGTGCCAAGGAAGGAAGGGTCGTTTCAAGTTGTGGAAAGAAGGGAAAGTCTAAACCGAGCAAGGGGACAAATTCACAAAGACATAAATGCAACTACAACAGATATGAAGTCTGAATTGGTTCATTTTGTGATGACAAAGGTAGCTTGTTGAACAATTCTATGAATTTCACAACTTCTAGTTAGCAAAATCTCCTTATGTAAACTTTCTTCCTATGGCACGAGGGTTTAGCTCAAAAAATTGTTGTTTGGTTTTCTGTAAATATTTCTTATGGGTATTAGGCTGGTTTGGCCACCCACACATATGTTTCTTTTGTACTTGTATGAATGGTTTATTTTAATTTTCCAACTAAGTATAAGATGATGCAGACATAACATAAGTTATAAACGAAGTTGTAATGAAGTAAGTCTTAGTCCAAATCAAGTATGTTATTTTGGTTTTACCAATAAATGAACGATTACGGTGCCGCATGGAAACTAGTGATTTTGTCACCCAACCATAGGCTTACTAGATCACTCACAAAAACTCTAAAATAGAGGATCAAACTTTGATTTTTTCGGAAGCAAATCATATCACATGCCATTAATTCATGGAAGTTATGGTTCATGAATTTTTTAAATCATTTCCATTGCAGACACTAAAAATTGTCTAAAATGCACTATTTTCCAATAAACGTTTTTCAACCCTTTTCAAAAAAACCATATACAACACCCGGGCCATGATATATTTCATTATTTTGAAATCATGGTTTAAGAGGAATTCTTTGAAGAAACAAACATTTCAAGCCCTAGCTATAACATTTCTCATCCTGATATTGATTTCTCTAACATTTGGTATTACTGGACCCTGATCTCGTATCTTATGGAAAATATTATTAGCGTGTGGTGAATTTTAGTGTTGATTTACAAGATGATAAAGAATAAGACATGTGCATGCCTCTCATTCAAGACTCATGAACTCACCACCATTCTTTTAGTGATGAGGGTCTACCTGAATGCCCAGCTGGGAAATCCCAATAGGGAAATCATCCTGTATACTATCGTAGCTGTAGGGATGGATATACCTACATTAATAACGACCATATGGGTTTTCTATATCATACCCATATATTACGTTATCATTCCCTGTGCACTCCTTGCCTTGTTAACACATCCCTTGACTCATTCATGTTTGACATTTAGTTCTTTGAATAGGGTTATTGCGGTGCTTATTCCATATATGGAAGCAGTGTTGGTTATGCCTCAACTGCATGTAATGCAAAGAACAAGAGTCATGGAAGCTTTTAATACTTTCTACATGTTTTTTCTTGGTGTGGAGAGATTATTAAAATTCACATTCTGGCTCATATTGATCCTGGAGGACTTTATGGAAGGCACCATCACAACTAATTTATATTTGTGGTTTTTCCTGTTCTTGCCCTTCAAGAATGTTCAGAGCTTCATCCTGGCATATTTCATTTAATACTATGTGAACGTTGTTTGTAGTGACAAGATACATCTCCCAACCATAGTGGTTGAACAATCGCCTTTTTGATATGATCATATCTGGATTGGTAAGCCTGCAAAGAGAGGTATATATTTCTATTACAATTGTTTTTGCATCCTTTTTTTGGGTACACCATTAATAAGCATCATGCAGTAATTCAAATATGGCATGGATGGATTTGTGTGCACTCCCTCGTTTTAGATTTAGCGAATATATTGTTTTATTTGACTGGGACTGTACATAAATGACTCTAGCATGATCCCAATGCTGAGGCATGCAACAATAGAAAGATGATGTGATCATGTAGTGCAATCTAGATGAGGGCGTAACACATTAAGCAGTAGAAGCATGCCAATGTTATATATACACACTGTCTTATGCAATTTTGACTCTTGAGTAGAAATAGCCTTAGAAGTAATCTAAAATTTCTACGTAAAATTCAAGTCAAAATAAGGAACACGAAGGATATAAATTTAAAGCTAAGAAGACAAGGTAAGTTTCATTGTGAAATTTTAGATATGTTGGATGAGTTCCTCCCAAAAATGTTATCTACTAGAGGCATTACTAACCACACAAAAACACACACACACACACACACACATAGATATTAAACAATTTTTAAGTACATCCATTCCCAAATGTTGTAGAGAAATGCATGTCTATGCTCTTGAAAGAGTTTGAAGGCAACATGAAACATACTAAAGGTAATGATAAGGGTAGTGATAATGCTTGTTCTGCCTTGTTATGGACTGTTGGCATGTTTCAGAGCTGTGATGGAAAATTGTTCAAGGCCCTCAAAATGTTTTGTAAAGGATGTTGACCTTTCACGTCTATTTTATCCTTCTTATTGTTTATTCGACAATCAACAGGTGCATTGCAAAGCCATCCTCAAATAGTTAAAAACCCATTATGTGCATTTATATCTAACGATAATACTTGCCTCTTGATCCTCATCATCGTCTTCATCACATCTTTTGGTTGTCTTCTTCTCGAATGTCTAACATATGGAAAAATATATGTAAAGACTTTACTTCCTATTGGTTTTCATACCTAATATAATTTTCTTAAATTTTAAATAACTCTCTTCTAAAGCTCTCACACAAGCTTCTTATAGTTTATATACCTCTGTTCTAAATCTCGCACAGAATAACAAAACATCATCCATAAATGTTTCTGAAAACAAAGATCTCGAAATTGAATTTTAATCATATGTCAATCTATCGTATTTTTCCCCTTTATAATAGAGTGGTACTAGCTTTATAGTTTTACAAAATCAAATCCCAGTTTTAATATTGCCAATAATTGTTTTGCAGGTATGAGAAATCAATGACAAGTATTACAAAATAAGAAATTATAACCAAAAAAAGCTCATAATAGTTTTAAACTATTATTAATCTATATGCCTTTAAGATAACATTTGTTTGTATTTTTCTTTGTTCACCCTATTACGCCTAATGATTGTTGTGCAGTTATGAGGAAGTTGAGATTGGCTAACAAAATAGTGTGAGAGCAGTAAACATAGGGTAAGAGTAGTAAGCATAGGGTAAGGAAACCTCACATAGTTGAAGCAATTGTGTTTCCCGTAGATATTCTTCTTCTTCCAAGGATTTATCAGCATCATCCTCTGTTAGAGAGGCTGGGCTTGGAAATCTATCTGCTTTCATATCTACTCTGCATGAAAATGGAAAAGGGAGAGATGAAAATTGAATAGGTTAATGAATAAGTTAACTTCAGTAGGAGAAGTCGAGTAGATAGACTATGCAGGGGTGGGGGCGAGAGAAAGAATCTAAGTGGATCTAGAAACATATTTGGAATAGGTGGTGTCTACACGTCACTGCACATCGATCTACAAAATTAAATTTATAAAATTTAAATATTAAAACAAATATCTATATATCTATATATCTATATATCTATCTATCTATCTATATATATATATATATATATATATATATAATTTTAAATTCAAATTAATAATGCTTTTTTTAAAAACATGCAAAATTTTGGAAAATAACCAAAAAGCACCAATTAATTAACAAAACGCCCCAACCAATAGGGTGGTCAACAATCATTGACCTCCCAGCAAAACCTATACTCCCTCGCGAGAGGGAGGGACTAATAAGAATATACTTTAAATATTTATATTACTTTGTTTTTTTCCCTTAAGAATATGGTGTTAGATGCATCATCCATGGTTCGGGTAAATTTGTGTATGTATTTTATCGATTAGATTGATTTGATATGATGGTTATTAATAATGACTATAACATGCTATAATTATTTTGAAAATTTTCAAACATGACAGGTTTAGTGAAGGGAATTTCATTGTTAATGGAGAGTGATGGTTGCGAGTTGTCGGCTCTTTGTATGGGAGTGTACAAGAAATCTGACAATTCCTTGAAACAAAGATATGTTATTTTTTTATGATGAATCTTTCATTCAATTCTTAGAAGTAAAACCTAGAATTTAGATGAAAAATAAAGAATAAAGAATAGATGAATGAAATCTTAGAAGTAAAACCTAGAATTTAGAGGAAAAATATAGATGACAACAAATGCTTAAATTTATTTTTTTGGCCAAAGATCTTTTATAATTTTAAAATGTGTCAGCTCAAACCAACCATCTAATTAAAAAAAGTTGAAAACTTAATATACATGTGTCAACTCAAACTAACTATCTAATTAAAAAAAGTTAGAAACCTAATACATTCGGTTACCTTATTTTAGTGTATTATTCACTTGATTAATAGGAATAATGAAATGAATATGAGTTATCATAGAGAGTCCAAGAGATGTCTTGAAAGGATAACCTAAATTTCATGATCATATATTTATATGTGTATTTCATTAATGTAAGGAAATTTACATTTATCAAAATTTAACAATGGTATCATAATTTTTAGTTCTTAGGATTTAAATATGTTATATGTTATGGTAGTTGTCCATATAATATATATTTTATGAGAAGAACAAAATGAATACATATTATTAACAAATTCTTAATACAGAATAACAGAGATACAATAAAACTGGTTTTCTATCCAATAAGGAAATAAACTGAAATTGTAAAATGCAGCGGAAAAAACAAGCTTGCTAGAATGGTGGTGGCTTATCTCTAAGAAGAGATGTGACGACTGTGCTCATTCACAAGAATATGATTACAATGAGGCTCTGAAGGCCTTTTTACAATAAACAAGAATGTCAAAAACCATATACATCAAAAAATGTAACCCTAGGAGATGAAGCGTCAAAATTCATGTGGGCCCGGTTTGGGTAAGTTAGTACATCAACTTTTTGGGGTCATAACGTTTGCATACGATCTTCGTTTGGGGCGCACGATAGCTCGCTGGAAAGGTATCATAGAGGAGATTCATTTTGGGGTCTCAATTAGAGCCTTCACGTATAATTTAGAAGCTCAATACTGAAAAACCTTCACTTAGGCCCTCAAAATGGCCTCGGAAATTAAAAACTACTAAAAATAGTAAATTACCGAAATTGCCAGAGAACTTTTTTGAAGCAGTTGGAAAAGATGGGTGGCCACTGATATCCACCTGGATAAATCCTCACTCCTTATTAATAAATGTTCTCCATTGTGTTTAGTTCCCCCATCATATGAGAAAATTTCTACTGAATTTGGCCTTGGGTGAGCCACTTTCCTTTGTGTAGGAGCTGACCTACTTTGACGACTCGATAAACCTGGATCCTTTGCTGTCAAGTTCCCTTGATATGTGAGTCCACAATATGATCACTAGATTTTTATTGTATTCAGTTGGGTTTGATCTCTGTTAGTGTCAGTTGTTCTTCTACTTCTGAGGTTTGCAATAATTGTGGGAAATAAGGCCGAAGGAGATCCACATTGAACATTGGTTGCAAGCCAAGGAAAGGATGAATGTTGAGCTCAAAATAATTATTCCCCATAGCCTTGGTGATGGTGTACGAACCATAAAAGAATGGGCGAAGCTTCCGATGGGGTCATGTAAGGTGTTCTTTCTACACGTGCAACCAAACTTTGTCACCCACCTCAAACTTATGTGGCAGCCGATGTTGATCATGGCACTACTTGTACTTGTCATTGGACTTATGTAGGATATATTGAACCTATTGGAGGATGTGATAGATCTTCTCAATGAAATGGGTGGGTTTTTTAGCTTCAGTTGGAGCAAGAGATGAGTTGGTCGAGGTGAAGGAAAGGGGAAGTGCAACATCTATGGGACCCTATGGTTGGAATCCCAATCCCACTTGAAAGGGGATGTGGTCGATTGAGCTATTCATGGCTCAGTTGTAGCTATTCTAGACATAGGGAAGGCTCTCATCCCATGTGCGAGGGTGCTTGGAATTAGTCATGCCCAGGATATGCACAATCATTTGATTTATGACCTCAGTTTGGCTATATGTCTAGGGGTGGAAGGTCATGGATTTGGTGAGCTTGGTGTCCACCAGTGACCAGAGGCTCGACCAGAACGTAATGAGAAATTAACTGTTCTGATTTGACACAATGGTTTGTGGGATTCCAAAATATACCCACACTCATTCAAAGAAGATCTTGGAAGTGGATTTTGCTATGATGCTCTTCTTGCAGGCAACCAAAATCGCCATCTTAGAAAAGCGATCAAGAACCACAAAAACACAGTCATTTCCTTCTTGGTGGATGGGAGGCCTCACATGTAGTCTATTGAGATGGATTCCCATGGCCTGTCAGGAGTAGGAAGAGGGGTGTACATGCCCTGTTTCTTAGTGGTCGATTTGGAAATAGCATAGGCAATGCAGGAACTGATATACTTGTTAACCTCCTATCAAATTTTCAGCAAGTAGAAATGTTTATGTAGCATTGCCACTGTATTTTCAACCCCCAAGTGTCCTGCCAACCGACTATAGTGGGCTTCCAAAATCAACTTCACTCGCTCACTTGATGGAATGTAGATATGGCCTAGACGATGCAACAACCCATCGTGAAGATGGAAATTATCAACAATTGTTTTTACACCCAACATTTTGTAGGTAGTGGCAAAGTATGGGTCTATCTCATAGATTTGGGGCCATTCAGATTTTTTGTGGCCACATGGTTATAGCATGGTGGTGAGTGGCATGATCGATGGTCTGCTAAGGTAATCAGGGACACGGTTGGTGCTTCCTATTTTATACTTGATGTTAAGGTGGAATTGTTGCAAGTATGTGGACCACTTTTGATGGCGGTCATTTTGCAATTTGCCTTGTGTCTTCATGAACTACAGTGGCTTGTGATTAATGTGGATGACTGTCTCATTCCCAAGAATGTAATGTCTCCACTGGCGACAGTCTTGCATAATGGAGTACAGTTCTTTGTTGTAAGTAGGGTACTTACAGATAGAATCCGATAATGTATCACTATGATAGGCCACAAGGTGGTTGTGCTGAGTGAGAATGTCGCCCACAACATAGTATGAAGCATCTGTCTTGATCTCAAAGGGCTGTTGCAAGTTTGGTAGTGAAATTACTGGGGTTGAGCACAAGCGATTCTTCAAATCATGAAACGCTTGTTGTTGTGAATGACCCCACGCAAATTTGGCCTTACCACCACCCCTGGTAATTAGGCTGAGGGACCATGCAATAAGGGATAATCCCAACATGAACCTGCGATACAAATTGGCAAGGCCCAAGAATATTCGAATTTTAGTGAGTGTGGTTGGGGCTGGCTAGTCAAGGATGACTTGGATCTTGGTTGGATACGCATGTATGCCATGCTGATCAATGATGTATCCCAAGTAATGGACCCTGTCCATGCCGGAGGATCATTTTTCCAAGTTGGCGTATATCTTGTGTTGCCACAGGGTGTGCAGAACCTGTTGAATATGCTACAAGTGTTCTACCCAAGTCTTGTTGTAAATTAGAATGTCATCTAGATACACCACTACAAAAGTATTGGTTAATGGTCACAGGATATCATCCATCATCATCATGAAATTCGTTGGAGAATTTGTTAAACCAAAGGGCATGAAAAACCATTCAAAAAGGCCTTCCTTTGACTTGAAGGTGTCTTCCATACATTTGTATGTTCTATCGGGACCTAGTGGTAGCCAGAATTTAGATCAATCTTATAGAAGTATTTTTCCCCCATGTGTTGATCAAGGAGGTCGTCGATTTGGGGAATCGGGTACCAATTTCTGACTGTGATTTTATTCAGATCCCGATAATCAATACAGAGTCACCAGGTTCCATATTTCTTCTGTAACACCATGATTGGGCCCCCGCAAGTTGATGAACTAGGGTGAATGTGCCCCTTTTTAAGCATTTATTGGATTTCTCACTTGATCTCCTCATTCTCTAAAAGAGAGTGACGATAGACTGACCCATTAGGCAGTGGTGCACCAGGGGTCAGATCGATGGGGTGCTTGACCTGACAGTGCAAAGGTACCCCAATAGGTGAGGAGAAGATATTTGAGTATTCTTCCATGATATTATCTACTTGCTTCTGCTATTTGGATAGGTCGGTCGCAGATACCCTAGATGTGGCTATAATATTTTGCTCATTCTGAGAGTGAATCACGAAGAAGAAAAAATTCCCCATCTGAGAGATGACCATCCTGAATTGCTTAGCAGAGATCAAGGAAATAACACTAGGTGGGATTGCCTCGGGTATCCTGTATGATTTCCTGTTCAAAGTAATAATAACACTACAAGGCCTAGACTCATATACAACATGAAGTTTCCATAAATAACGTTGACCCAAAAGAACATCACAAACTTCGAGAGGATAAAAATCACACAATACCTCATTTTTGAAGGGTTTTTTGTTGTATGACATTCTAAACTGTTGGATTACACAGAGATCACTTTCTTGGTAGAGCCATCCAATGGTGTAGGGTTGTGGGTGCGACATTGTTGGAAGGGCCACCCGCTTGATGACCTCTGCTGAGATGAGGTTCTTTTGGCTACTGCTATCAACAATCAAGTGTAG
>JASDQU010248148.1:865-16519 GCA_032191745.1 Picea mariana
CGGGAAGCTGCACATGGGATCCCGGACCCCCCCCCTCCGTTTAAAGGTAGCAAGGCGGGGGGGGGGTCCGGAATCCCATGTGCAGCTTCCCGATGGCCACGATCGTAGCGCCCAGATCAACGGCACACGTGCAGTCCCACTCCTCTCAGCTGCCCTGTACTTAACCAGTGTGGCCCCCCCCTCCTGTCATTTCATTCTCCCTTTCTCCTTTCCCTTGTTGCCGTGTGTCATCCATTCCCCTCTCCTCTTTGTCCCGCGTGGCTCTCCCTTCCCTTCTTCTCACCATCCGCTCATCACCCGCCACGCGTCCCGTTCCTTTCCACATCAGCCTCTCGCCCGAGGGCGAGTTGTTCTCCCATCTTCTCCCCATCTACCCAGGTGTCTTCGGCCATAGATCATCCTCTGTCACCCCTCTCTGTCGTCACTCCCACTTCTCATCACTCCTACCATACACCATGACCTCCGCGCTAGCCCTCATGTCCGTCCCTCAAGCTATTCAGTTGTTCCAGGTGGCAGCGCGAGAAGTTTTCCCTATCCCGAGATGCTGAGTTGGCCTGGCCATTCTTGATCCCAAGAAGCAATTATTGAGGCGATTGAGGGTGGTTAGACATCGTCTCCGCCATAATGGGGACGTCCTGCAATGACTTAAAGGCACGTCGATTCGCCGAAGAAACTGTCAGAAGACTGATCGCGTCTGCCATAAGTTGCACGACCATTCAAAGATTGCAGCTCTGTGTTGTCAGAAGCCATGCAGACGCAAATCCTTCAATGCACTTTCTCGATCTTGTTGTTGTTGTTGTTTTGAGTATATGTAGAAATTTTTTCCATTTTTGTATCTATCGATGGTAGAGCTAAGCTCTCGACTATAAAGTTTCAGCGATACTCTGGCTTCCTGATTATGCCTCTGTGTTTGAGACTTCTTGGTTTATAACAAACAGTTTCCTTTCTTTTCCATCTTTGTTTCATCTTTGTTGGAGGGTTCACAGTGAAGGATTCACGTGGGCATAACAATAT
Source organism: Picea mariana (assembly GCA_032191745.1). Classification (NCBI taxonomy): domain Eukaryota; kingdom Viridiplantae; phylum Streptophyta; class Pinopsida; order Pinales; family Pinaceae; genus Picea; species Picea mariana. The sequence continues at coordinate 1,880 of JASDQU010248148.1, forward strand.
TGTTGCGATAAAGGATTTGTTGTGGCATCTTTGTATTCTCTGGTATATGTGTTTGAATGTAAAAGGATTTTGTGTTTGAATACATTTCTTCTTCGGTCTGTTACAAACCTGATGTCTATGATAGATCTTGCATCCTTCTTGCACAAGTCTTCCACCTACTCACCCTTTATTACGACTCACTGTTTGGAGTTTATCAAGACCTCACTCTTTCATGCATGCCTGGGCTGGTTTTTGAGTTGACACGGTGTTGTTCTGAGTTTTTCTCCATCTGATCACCCTTTAAAACAAATCGTGACATTAAACTGATGGGCTTCGAGCTCTGCTCCTGCTAACAATCCAGGAGTGACTTCCAAACTCCAACAGAAGGACCACAAGGTCGTGGGAGGTGTTGTTTTTTCATAGCGAGAGCTCGAGTGAACCTAGACCGTTGATCATCCTGATTCTCATCCATTGGATCAATCATATCATGGGAGAACCCTTTAAATTACCTTACTAATTGGTGAAGTTGTGGAGATACCATATGTTGGGTAAGATCTGCCACAGTCATTGGATCTGTCAGGAGTGAGGAGGTCAGAAAGAAACACTTGAAAGGAGAGCATTAAGGTTGCATGAACTACATCCTTAATGTGGAGAGCCCATCTAGTTGTTCACTGTTGATTTTTTTTTATCCGAGTAAACCAGAATTGTCGATCTAGGAGAGTTCAGTTCCTAGCTACGTAGACATTTCCCACCAAGGGATTACCCTAGTTTTCATTTTGGATCATTCCATGTATGAGAACATGTCACTGCCATGTCAACACATACACCTACCATGTCCATTCATACTGGTGATGTGGAGGACCCCACATGGTAGCCACATCGGATAGATGATGTGGTAGAAGGAAAATTCGTAGTGATTTTGAGGGTCATATCTATCATCCTGGAACCTGGTTTTGACTATGAGGATAGCCATTGGAAATATATGGATGAGAAGGTTTCCATCCTTGGGGCCAAATCCCGAGAAAAGAGTCACTTAGGGAAAAGGAACTTTGACATCCCACCAGCCTAAGTATGTTTAGGAGGTTGGGTGTGTTAGAGTGACACACTAGATTTCATGCCACTCCAAGCTTCTTGAGGAACTTTTTCCTTCACACTCTTGGTTGGAGATCAATTTAGTATATAAATTGAAAAATAAACGACTTCTACCCAAAATTCTTTTGATAGGTTTTTAGCCTTAAGCATACTTCTGGCCATATTCATTATGTTCCCATTCTTCCTTTCAACTACTCCATTTTGTTATGGAGTGTACCTTGTTTTAAACTTCCTTCCGATTCCTTCCTGCTTACAAAATGCTGCAAATTATTTGGAATCATACTCACCACCTTCATCTAATATGAGTACCTTAATGTACTCCGCACTTTGTTTCTCTTCCATGGCTTTGAATTCTTTGAATTTTCCAAAAGTTTTTGATTTGTTATTGATAAGATATACCAAGGTCATTCAACTAAAATCATCAATAAATGTTAGGAAATGAAAATTACCTCTAATTGACTTTGTTTTCATCCAACCAAAGAGATTTGTGTGTACTAGTTCAATTGGTGCCTTGGTTATGTTGGAAGTAGCTATTGGAAAACTATCTCTATGGTGCTTAGCTAGGATGAAAATCTAACAATAATTGTCCTGAACATTTATCATGGGGAGGTCTCTAACCTAAGATTTATTTTGTAAAAATATAAGACTATCAAAGAGTAAATGACCCATATCTAAGATGCCATAGGCATGAATCATTTGAACTTGAAACATTATGTGCATATGACTATGAATAACTAAGCTTCCTCATCACTAATGGAAACATTTTGTTTTTGGTCATTTTTATTTTTGCAATGAATCTCCTACTGGGTGGATTATCTAAAATGGTTTGCAATGAATCTCCTACTAGGTGGATTATGTAAAATGGTACATGTGGGACCTTTAAATATGACTTCATACCCATTTTGACTTAACTTCCCCAAAATCATTAGATTATGTTTGAGACTAGGTACATAATAGACATTTGAAATGTCCTTCCTTTCATCTTGCTTGGTTAAAATAGAGGTCATTCCTTTTCCTTGAACATTTAATAGATAACCATCCCCTAATTTTATTTTAGTTCTAAATGAATTATCTAAACTTGAGAACATGATTTTTTTACCTATCATGTGGTTGTTGTAGCCATTATCCAGTAACCAGAGATCATTATTGTTTGATTCTTCAATTACTTGAAATTAAAGGAACGTGGATTTAAATGTACCTTCATAAGTTTTTGTCATGATAGAGCTCACCTCGATCACAGAGGTAAGTGGGCCCACTTTCTCAAATAAATTGTGATCGAATTCCATATTGAAAAAAAATTCCCTTGTTATAATTATAATAGTAGGGCTCGGGGTTATATAGAGGATGGGGAACCCGTCCTTGGGAGTGACACCATCTGCATATCTGGATCTAGTAATTGTAATTATTATATTGAAACCCCCCCTACTATTAATTAATGGTGAACAAAACCCCCTGTCCCATTTAGATGTGTTCCAAGTCCACATAGATAGTTGTTGAGCACGATCCAACCACCTCCTATTATTATTTAATCATATCATCTCACTGGATTGAGGATCCCTTTCCATTTGGTACAAGGCCTACTAGAAATAATCGTGTGGTGTGAGGAGAATGAACTTTTCTAGTTTATCCCTACTATTACTATTTAAAGGTGGGTGTGGACCCCCTTAAATAATAATAACAAAAGGAATTGTATGGTCAAAACCCCCCCATTCTTATTTCAAGTGCCGCTCTCGATTATTTAAGGTGGCTCTACATTCCCCTTTTTTGTGCTTCTTCCCCCATCCCCTTATTATTCATTCCAGCCTTGCTATATCGGAAATAATAATACATCATAATTGTCCATTGATTGACATGGCCTTGTGTTGAAGCTTGAATCCACTAGGACTGAAACAGAAACCTCACGAGGATGTAAATCCCCCTCCATTTTTATATAGGTGGTACTCCTCTTTAGATTCTCTTGGATTTCTAAATATTCGGAATGTGGGACTTGACAGAAGTCTATCATGATAATCAAATAAACATAAATATTACGAGTAAATAAAAGGATTTTTTTTTTGTTTTCCTTTTAAAGAAAGTTCCTGAGAAAGGACCAGGAATCACACACTTCACACATTTAAAGCAAATAAGCAAAATTTCCTCACATCCATCATAGTTTAAGATAAGGATTTTTGCTCACATAAAAAAAAAAAGATGATATGCGTGCATAAGAGAAATTTAACAAAGTGGACACATGGGCAGATCAGATAAATATAATGATAGATCAACCTCAAATACTTTATATTATGAAAACAAGGTTACAAAGCACAATCGAGATTGTTCCCAAAGTAGTTCTCTTGAAATTTCTAAAAAATATATAGTATGTTACATATTCTTTCAAATTGTAAATGTGTTTGTCTTAAATATTGGGATTGGGGCTTCCGTGGACCATAAAGAAAATAAATACAATAAATATATTCTTAGAAGGAAGACAGTGGGCGGTAGAAGAGCAGTAAGACCTAGTAAGAAGAAAAGAGGAGTTATCAGTCTTCGGTTAAACCTTTCTAGCGAAAGAGGTGGACTAATTGGATGAAGGACTTGATAAAGAAAAAGAAAAATGTGATCAACATAAATTTACTATGATGGTCTCTCATGCTTTCATTTGCTTGTTGATGTCCTTTTATTTTTTTAATCAATGGTTATGTTAGCACTAGGAATCACCTTTAGATTGCATGGAAAGCAAGACCAGTACCCATCAGGTTATATGTGAATATAAGAGCATTTTAAGGGGTCAAATGGAAAAGACTCAAAATGATAATGTTCCAACTCAGAAAACAGGGCTAGCATGCACCAGCAATCAAGGTATTGGCTAACTTCAATCAGTAATTGGAAGTGAGTATGAATAGAGGGAAGACTTCAATGAGAGGAATGTAGTGGTTGTTGTAAACATCGGGTCTACAAATTGCCTAAGGAAGAAAGATTCTTAACACAAGATCTTCTTGAGTTCAGAACTTAAGGACTCTAAATAAACATCATGATAATATAACAATCAAACATCCACCATAATATCACCACATTCATTCATATGAATCATTCAAAGCATGAACATTTAGCATCAGAAGAAAATAAGCTGAAAGAGAAGCTAATTTCTATTAACAAAGATGTCTTAAATCAAGTACATAGCCACTTCATAGTAACTTTATCAAAATATTGCAGTATAAGGGAGCCTTGCTCAACCATCTGAACCTACTAAAGCATTCTGTCTATCTATTTATAACAAAAGGGAAGCAACAACTGAAGGTACAAGTTGGCCTCCTTCCCCTGAAAATCTCTAAGAATTTATTGCATCAAACAACTTGACTAACAACCTATGCTATAAAAAAGGAAAGTGTTGGTGACTAATCCAACCAATATTGAAACTGACTTGATTCCACTTTACTGCGCAACTCCTTGTTTTCCATGTGTCCTTCAAAAGCATCTAGCTATCATCATGATGCCAGCTGTTGTTTCTGCAATCTTCTCCATCATCAACTATCAAAAATTTTTTTAGCTTGACCCTCCTGAATCCCTTGTGTCTGTTGGTAGCCACTTTGGGTAGCACTCTGAGTAGCGCACTTCAAAACTAGACAAGTAGAAAAGGTAGTGCCACACCTTCCTATCCCTTGTGCAAACTTTGGCCTCTGCGAGATATTAGGTAGCGAATTTCAGTAGCGCCACTTTGGTGTGTCTCTGTGCAAATTTTGTCTCTTCCAGATATTAGGTAGCAAATTTTGGTAGCGCCATTGTGAATCTCTATGAAAATTTTAGGTGGCGCCATAAAAAACGTAGCACCTCCAGCTTGAACATGTGCAGAGCAAGTAGTAACTTTGAATATTATCAACCCCATTATCTTTAGGTAATTTGGCAGCACTGTAGGTAGCACACCAGTGGAACACCAAAATAGACTATTTTGTAGTGCCATAGCGCTACAGAATTTTTACATTCTTACTGTTGAAGGAGTTATCTCTTCACAAAAAGCCCAAAAATCTGAACAACAAACACTTATAAGCCTGTATAGGTGGCAGAGGTAATATTTCAATAACAGTTTATCCTCACAAAAAGGAACCATCCTAAAAAATGGGGCTCACCTTTCACCAACTATTTCGTTACCCTGACACTTAACCTCACACTCTTTCTTGTAGAAGGAGGATCTTCATTTGGCACAACAGACTTCTTCCTTTTAGCAATGATAGGCTTCTTCAGTGGAGCTATGCTCTCCTTGACTATTGGTGTCTCTTTTTCAATAGCATCTTCAACCAATACATGTAAGTTTCTTTGAGCTACTTCATCTTGAAAATGTTGCAGCTCTGCCTTGAGCTTCATGTTCTGAGACTGAAAGCCTATGATATTCCTATAAAGGTTTTTGAGCTTCCTATGAAGGGGTTGGGCCTTTCTTGCTACAAACCTTGCCAGGGCAAGGGTGTGACTATAGCCATCCATGAGCTCTTTCATCTTCACTATGTCATACATGGCTTATTTTTTCAATTGAGCCACCTCTTTCCTAGCATCCCTAAGTTGCCTGATTAATCTTTTGAGTGTCTGATTTTCAGGTGGAGTAGTGACATGCACAGTCTCAATAGGATTTTTCTTGGTCTCCTCTTCCTTTTGCATAGGAATTGACTCTTCTGTCTCATCAGGCTTCTTGATACCTTTTCTTTTATCTTTCTTCTTTTTCACAGGGGTTTCTTGTTTCCTTTCCACAGGATTTTCAATGACTTTACTCTTCTTCTTTTGTACAGGGGTTTCTGAAAGGGATTGTTCTTCAAAAACCTCTTTAGGAACAAATGATCTTCTGAAATGTTTTTTTCCCTTGGTATTGGTTTTTGGAGGAGAAAAGGAGAAGTGTAGCTTCTTCCCTTTCTTTTCTGCAATTTTGGTAGTAGAAGGAACTTCTTCTAACCCCGGTGGAGGAGGAGGTGAAAAATCTCTGTGTGGGGAATGCCGAGCTTCCTCCTCAGTTCCTGTGACCTACTTGATGACCTCTGAAACTTGAACATGAACTCTTCCTTTCTCTTATTGTTGATACCTTCTTTAGCAACACTGGTGGGTGATAAAGGGCTTGCATTATGTGATTGAGGAGTAGCTTCTATATCCAACCTGAAATGGGAAGCAACAACAAAATGTTCCCATGAGATATATTTCTTACCCAATTCTTTATAGATTAGCATTCTAATCAATCCAGAGTGGAAAATTCTAGTATCTACATCCTTAGATTTCGATTGAATCATGTTTGACATCTTACCTATGCTCCTTAACAAATAGTAGGGAATACTCATTTCAATTTTACCAGTAAAATGCAGTAGAAGCCTTATATGGAACTAGTACAATGTGTTAAACCTCCCTTCATATGTAAAGTATCTCTGGATGATCTTCAATATCCTATCAAACTGCTCAATCAATTTATTCCTTGGCACACCTTTAGACAAATCACTGGCTTGATGTTGAGGTTTAAGGAACTCTTTGGCATAGGCTGCATTCAAAGCCATGGCTTTAAACCATTTCTCACCTGTGCTAGGGATTCTTGTTGCAGATAAAATAGAGGCCTCAGTCACTTCAAATTCTAAATCCCTTACCTTGGTTCTCATGCCATCAAAATGTAAGGAAAACTTCCTTGTCATCTCAAGATGGCCTCTTTTCATATTCTGGCAGAAAGAGAGGCATCCCACTCTTTGAAAAACTTCTCTTGCCATGGGCTCTGTATCAAAAATATGCATATCCACAGGTTCATTTCTAACTACCTTGCCCCCCTTGTGTGTCTTCTTCATCTGAGGAGTCTCCATAGCTTAGAATGAGATCTTTTTGTGGCTTATGGGGTAGTAATGACCAGGAGGACCTAAAGTCGAGCTTCAAATGGACGAAGTTGCCCCTTTAAACTAGACTAATACTAGTAAGCTAAGATTTGGCTGTGGAAATCCGTCCCTTAGATTTGTGCAGGTATTGAAAGTTTATACAATGAGAGGGTACTCTGTAATTGGCCCTTTGAAGCTGGGTAAAAACGCTCAACTCAAATGTCAAAGGAAGCAGGGGAGACACAATGTGGTTAAGCAGTGCCTTTGGGTAGCACAATGTGTATGCAGAGGATAGACTGTTTAGATGTTGTAAGCTCAATAGCTATGGTGGGTTGATGTATCAGACTTTGACATATAGGTAGTGAATTTCATAGGTTTTAAATGAGAGGAGACAAGGATAAGATGATGTGAAGAAAATTCTCTCACAACTATGCAAGCCCGATAATCCAAACTCTGAGCGCTAATTCTCTGTGAAAATTTATGTGTAGAGGAGGAAACACGAGATACCTCTGGAATAAGCACTTGTTTGAAGCTTCAATGAGATTTCAGGATGAAGCCACGAACATCCTGGCCTCTGAATCTACCTTAGCATCGGATCTGGCAGTGTTGTTGTCGCCTGGTCAGAACTGTGAGCTTGCGTAGCGCATCACTCTTGAGTTTTTAAAAATCACAAACCGTTATTAGGGCTCGTAAATACGAGATCTTGAAGGTATATTTTTAACCAACTCTTGGCACTGAAAACAAGGGAAATGACATCAGTCGTTGTAATCATAACTTGTGGTGGAAACATGATGAACGGTAAAGGCATTACGGAAACGCCTGATGAGTGAGCAGTGCTCCAATTCAAAAAATGATTGGACAGGTAAGCAAGGACAACAAGGCATGTCTACGAGGTCATGATTGAGGAAAATGATCTATCAAATCAGTCTAGTCATGGGAAGGATCGATCCTAGTGACAAATCATGAAGGGGACCAAAATTTAAGTCATGAACAAAAACAATTCTACGTCCAAAAATCAAATGAGGATCAGAACATAATTTATGACTCAACACTTATTTATCAAAGGGTTCCTAACAAACATAATTTTAAAAAGGGGTGAAACTTAAAAAAAAAATTAAAATCTAAGGCTTAGGAAAGGATAAAACCAAGCTAAAAACCCGAGGCAACTTATTGTGATAACATTGGCTCCACAGGGGATGTCATGCCCCTGCGAGCTGCCAAGAATGAGTAGATTTAGTGCCTTATCCTAGGGCTATGGGGTCAGTTATTGAAAAAAAAAAAATGATATTTACAATGGCATGGAAAGCCACTAAAGGCTCAAGCAAAGTACTTTTTCAGAAAATGCCCATTGACAGGGCCATCAAAAACTTCTTCATTCTCCATATTCTGCAACTTGAAAGTGTTATTAGAGAATACCTCAAAGATTTTGAAACGACCGATCCATAAAGCTTCAAATTTACCGTGCTTGCCTTTATATTTCTTTGGTGCTTCCCACTTGAGCACCAGATCACCCAGTTGAAAATACTCTTTGTTCACTTTCTTGTCGAATGCTTGCTTGATATTCAGTTGATGATCATGTGCTTTGTCTACAAGTTGCTCCCAATTTTGGTGCACTTCAACCAGCTGTTGGATTCTTCTGATCATAGGATCGGGCTCCCCTTGGTAATATTGGAAGAATTTTTCCACAGATAAGGAAATATGAGAAGGAAAAATGGCTTCAACTCCATACACCAACTGGAAAGGGGAAAGTCCCAAGGACCTATTTATCGTAACTTTGTCAGCCCATAGAGAAAATTTGATTTTTGAGTCCCATGCCTTTTTGTTATCCTCTAACAAATTTTTAATGATCTTTATAAGGCTTTTGTTTGAGGATTCTGCAAGCCCATTTCCTTGAGGGTAGTAAGGCGTAGAGTGAATCAATGTGATCCGAAACTATTCACAGAATTGAATCAATGGTTCAGCCTTAAAAGATGCAACATTATCAGTGACAATTAAGTTTGAGCACCCAAACCTTGCCATAATGTCCTCAAGGAAACCAATGATCACTTTGTGGGAAGCATTCCTTGTAGGAATAGCTTCAATCCACTTAGTAAAGTAATCTGTAGCAGTCAAGATCCATCTATGTTGCCCACTGGAAGTGGGATGAATTTCCCCAATAAAATCTAGGCCCCACTATTGAAAATGTCCTGAAGCTGCCACAGGTTTTAATGGAAGAGACTTGAGTTGTTTTTTTCCAGAGAACTTCTGATATTTAACACAGGATTTGATCTTAGCACAAACATCAGTGAACAAACTAGGCCAGAAGTACCCAACTCTGAGAATATTGTATGCCATGGTTCTCCAATAATGATGCCCCCCATATAAACTGTCATGAAAATCAGACATAATCTTTTGGGATTCGTGTGGGTCTAGGCACCTCAAAAGCACTCCTAATGGGTCTTTCTAATACAAAACTTGATCAACAAGGCAATATTTTATTGATTTGAGTTTTAAGGCTCTCACCTTGTTCTTTTCCATAGCATTTGGAGGCTGTAAATTCTGTAGGAAAAATATAATGTCTTTATACCAGCTACAATCTGTCAATGCAGAGGTGACTTGAGAACCTTTACCAGTTAATTCAACCTGCTGATTTTCTGAACATGAGTTGATGAAATTCACCCCCAATGTTGAGCAATTTGATTCAGCCAACAACTTGGCTAAACCCTGGCCTTTAACCAATTTGGTTGACTTAATTTCCAAATCAAATTCAAGGATTTTAGCAATCCACTTGCTCCTTTTTTTATCTATATCAGGCTAAATAAGAATTTTGTTTACAACAACTGATGGGACATAAGCAATGACTCTTGAATGCAGGACATAAAATTTGAAGGACTTGAGAGATTTAACCAATGCATAGGCTTGCTTATCCATGATGTCATATTTTGATTCAGCATCTCTCAATTCCCTACTGAAAAAGGCAATGGGCTACTCTAAGCCTTCAGCGTTCTTCTACAATAAAACTGTCGATATTATATCAAAAGAAGCAAAAGAAAAAATAAGAAAGTCCTTGGAGCTTATAAGAACCAGGGCTTCTGTCAAGTCTTTCTTTATATGATCAAAAGAATCATGGGAATCAACAGTCCATTTGATTTCACTACCCTTCCTCAACATGGTTGTGATATACTTAACCAACTCAGCAAAATTTGACACAAATCTTCTCAAAAAATTAATTTTTCCCATAAAATATTGAACCTCTTTTTTGGATCAAAGAAGTGGCAATGTTTGTATAGCTTCAAACTTGATGGAATCAATACTTACCCCTTCAGCCGACACAATATGCCCTAATAATTTTCCTTCTTTCCTATCAAACAATGACTTTTTCAGATTCAAAGAGAGACCAAATTTTCTGCATTTCAAGAAAATGTTTGTTCGGTGATCACAGTGTTCTTTATCAGACTGAGAGAAAATTGTTATGCCATCTAAATAGATAACAACAAACTTATCCTTCTCTCCAATAAATTTTATGTCCATAGCTCGTTGAAAAGTCGCCCATGCATTCATCAAATCAAAGGGCATCTTGGCGTACATAAATGTACCCCAAGGAGTAGTAAAGGTTGTCTTCTCTCTATCTTCTGGAAAAACAGAGACCTAATTGTACCTGGAAAAACCCTCAACGATGGACATCCTGGCTCTCCTGTCACCCTCTGTAATATGTGATCCATCTTGGGTAAAGGGTAATTATCCTTTTTAGAGCTTATTTTCAGATTTCGGAAATCAACGCAAAGTCTGATTTCTCCATTTTTTTTTCTTATAGGGATCAAATTGGCCACCCATTCAGAATACCTCAAAGGAATGATAATTTTTGCATCTAAAATCTTTTTTACCTCTTTCTCCATGACAGGCAATAACATAGGATTGATTTGCCTCAACTTTTTCCTGAAGGTTTTGGTGTCTTCTTTTAATGGAATCTTGTGCTCTATAATGCTTATGTCATAAGTTTTGAGATCTTCATAAGTCCAAGCGAATACATCAGCAAATTCCTTCAATAACTTAGTATATTCTGCCCTCTTCTCTTCTGATAGTCTTCTTGACAATTTGACATATTTTGGATTATGTTCAGTGCCCAAATTGCACTCAGTTATATCAACATCATTAGTGGATACCTTCCCTTTCACTGCCACATTGTTCTCGTCAAATAATCTTTCCAAAGGAACTAGTCCTTTTGGAATATGATTGCTAGGTAGCTTCACAATATGATGATTAGCAATTTTATTGAGTAAAACATCAGCATGAGGAGTAATTTATGAATCATGATCTTGATCAATGTGTAATGCATAAAACTCATCAACGGTCTTGAGGAAAATTTTAAGTTCTAAATCATATTCGAAGACCTTCCAATATTTTACATTGTCTGATATAGAAGGCTTGTACTTGACTTCTACATCATACTTTATTTTAGGTGGTATAGGAATTGTGGAGTTGCTTGCTGATATAGCGAAAGAATCAGCCATGGTATTCTCTTCTCTAGGAATAAATGAAATGTTAAAAGTTGAAAAAAAACTGTCCACCAAGTCCCACACTTCATTTTTGTAAGATCTAAGCCTAGGGTTCTTTGTTTGATAAATATTTTTAATCTGATGGACTATTAATTCAACATCCCCAAATACTGATATCTCTTCTATCCCCATGTCTTTAGCAGCCCTTAGTCCCAAGACAAGAGCTTCATACTCTGCCACATTATTAGTAGTTTCAAATTCTAGTTTGTATGACAAAGATATAGTCTCTTGAGCTGGTGATACAAAGATCACTCTAGCACCATCACCTTCCTTAGAATATGCTCCATCAAAGAACATATTCCAGATAGAAGTGGTTAGAGGAGGCTCCTCATAGAAGGTAACGAACTGTTTTTCAATTTCAAGAGGAGTATCAGGAGCGTCAGTGAGCTGCAAAGTGCTAGATCCCAAATCTGTATCAAAAGCAAAAACATGATCATTTGTGGGGTTTTCTTCATCACTAATGATGTAAGCCAATTGAGCTTCCCTATAAAGTCTTCTATTCTCTCCCCCAAAAATGGTAATAGTATCATAAGAGAGATCCATCTGCAAGGTTCCCTCAAGTCTTTTTATCCAAGATCTCGACAGGAGCATTCCAAACTTGGGGGGAACATCGACCACCACGATATCCATGAGTATACTTCTCATGGGCACCTGAAATAGAGTCACAACCAAATCCTTAATGACTCCAAGACACTTTTCTTTCCTGGAGTCAAAAGAATATAATTCATTTTAAGTCTTTGTGATTTCTAACCCAAGTTCATCCATAACAGATTTTGGAATGAGATTGTGGGATGCCCCTGAATCCATCAAACAATTATGCAACACCTTATCATGAATATTCAATGACTTATATAAAGGAGGGGATGAATCATCTCAATATTCTATCAACGGACCCAAAATCATTGTTGGCTTTTCATCTTGTAGATTTATTGAATCAGTGGAACTTGGAGAGGCTTCGGGTTGTAACATTTTGGACATATATTTTTTAAATTCTTCATTTTTTATTAATTCCAAACGGTACAGGGATCTTTTTTTTCTGGATCCCATTTTCAAAATTGAAGGAAGAATAAGGCTTCAATGTCTCTTTGGTTTCAGGAGTAGGATTTATGATCAGAACTTGTGGACTTTGAGAGTCTTTTCCTTATTGCTCACTGCCACAGTCTTGGAAGAAATTCCTTTTTGGGAAGGCTGATTAGGGGCATTAGTTTTTTCTTCATTCTTCTTGGATCTCAGATTATATCTATTAGTATTTTATTTTTCTTTCTCTCCCTTACTTAATTCATTTATTTGAATATCCATCAAGGATTGTTCATAAGAGGATTGAGTCAAGTGTGGGGATGGGGATGTGTCACCTAAGCAGTGAATCTCAGGATCAACTTCTACCTCCTCTTCTTCTTCATCAACAACCAGATTGTTTTGAAAAGGAGATTGTACCCTCTGATCATCTCTTTCTCTATTTCTGAGATCTCCAGGAAGGATTTGGGGAGCATTATTTGGTCTCCTAAAGTTACCTCTGTTATCAGTATTTTGGGTATTTATGTAGGTCTTTTTTCCTTCATGTTTTAATTTCTCTATCTCAGTGGAAAGGGATTTTACTAATTTGGTAAGCTCCTCCACTTGAGGATGAATAGTATGGGAGTCAGAAGTTGAGGCTTCAGTTCTGATTTTTCTTCTATCCCTATCAGATTTTTCTCGAAGTTTATTGGATGCCACTATGTTGGATTCTACCTCCAAGGCTGCATCTTGCATATGAACTAAGGAGGTTGATCTTCTTTCTATCAGTAGAAGGCAGAACTCGGAGTCAAAGGCACTGGCATAAGTAATTTTTGTAGAGGTTTCAGTGGGTTTTATCTCATCAGGAATCTTATTATACATTTTGTTAAATATTTTAGAAAAGTCAGAGACAGACTCTCCTTCTTTCCTTTTTAGGGATCCAAATTAAGTGGTGTAGTACAAAAAGTCCTTTTTGTCCCCCCAATGCCTCAAGAAGGCTTCATCTAATGCTTCGATGCCAGTAATGGATCCAGGGGCCAGACCCATAAATCCCTTCCTAGCCTCACCAAAAAGGCTTTGGACGAAAACCCTCATCCACACATCCTCATTTTCAATGTTTTGATTATATGCATAGTTGTAGAAAGCAACAAGATGTTCCCCAGGTGTTATATCTTCTTCTCTCGTAAACTTGGGCATGTACTTCAAATAATCTCCAGGAGGGAGAGAATTCACTGGCTGAGGTAATACTAAAGGAGCATATCTTGCAGCCATTATGGCATCCATCCTATTTGCAAGGGGGTTAGAAACTACCATTTGATTTTGAACTCTTGGTGAACAAGAAGGAGAAGGAGACTTGACTGTGTGCAGCTTAGGAGAAGAAGGAAAGTATGAAGAGGAGGTTTCAGTTTTCACATCAGAAGTTTGAGTCTTGGAAGAAGATGGTAAAGACTGTAAAGGGGACAAAGTTTCCACTTCTTTGGTAGCAAAATTTTTAACAGAAAGTGGTGTAGAAAAACTTAAAGTAGGGAAATCTTCAAAAATATTAAGACTGAAACACTTTTCAATGTCAGAGGAAGAAAAAATGTCAATGCTTTCTTCTTTCAAATCAGTTTTAAAGGAAGAGTATTCAACATGACACTCTTCAAAATACATTTTCTTAGATACTTCAGCAGAAGGTAAAGAAATCTTACTTGATATAACAATTGGAGTATCAAGAGTGGAATGAGGAAACTAACCAGAAGCACTTGTAGTAGCAGCAGAAAAAAAAATTTGGGAAGCTTTTCCCTTCTTGATTATTTTATCTGGGTCAGCCTCAAATGGAACCAAAGGTAGTTTTGGATTTGATCTCGTATGTCTCCCTTTAGGTGCCAGAGCTGAAACAATGGAGTCGCCAGGTGCAAGCTGCAATCTTCAAGATACTAAGTTCTAATGCACCTTTAGGACTAGTATGTTGTGTGTTAAGAACCAAATACCAATATAGCATAGAAAAACCTCAGAAAAAGTACTCAACGCATTGAAAAAGATACAATTTTTGATAATAAGCCTATTCGAGGGGGCAACCTCCTTTTACCCCACTTAAATGTTCAAGTACAGGATGATTCAAAATGAAAATGTCTACTTGGTATATATAGGAGACTAGGAGGTATAATTACAACTAATGGCCTAAAGCCGACATAAATAAAATAACATTACTAATATGCCCCAATTAAGGGGTAATGAGCCAATATTAGGGCTTA
>JASDQU010248150.1:0-10146 GCA_032191745.1 Picea mariana
TGCTACCAGTTGAATGGTATGTTGTTCTCAAGACCATACCTCCCTAGCTAGGAGGGAGTGTTAATATTATGGTAGTTTCGAGAGGTATAAACCTCTATTGTGACCTATGACGAGACTAGAATCCTCTGGAAGGAAGCAAAGAATTGAAGGAAACCCTAAACAAGTTGTCGGCTGAACAAATACATTTAAATTGAATTTATTGATGCCTAGAAGGAGAAGTCAGCCCTAGTTAACCTGGCCAGTCCACTATAAATACAGGGTGCCAGTTTCATTATTACACACTCTCAGAATTGCAGAGCCAGTTGTGCGCACTGTAGTTGGCAGTTTTGTGCGCAGGTCTCTGGGGAAAGTGGTGCGCTAGCTTCTGGGTGGGATCATCTGTTCAGCTTAGTTTCTATTTTCTTTCTTGGTGCATTAGCCTCTCTTGGCTATTGATTGCTACCAGGATTCTCTTCTCAGTCAAGGTCAAGGTGCCCGAAGGGTGGCTTCGACCAGTCGTTGGGTGATGAGGGTATCGTCAATGGTAAAACGAGCACAGTCTTCTATATTCTAACACTCGTACAACCACTCGAGGAATGAAACTACGAACTCTTTCAAAGAAGAAAGAGCATAGAATTGTTCTGAACCTGAAGTTCCTCTGCGTCCGCAACCGACAATTTGTCAGCTGCCTCTTCATACAATCCAACAGTGTGGTTCTCTAGTCAAATATCTATGCATTTAAGCACTAGAGTGCATAGTTCATCTGTGCATGGGACGCCTGATGTAGAGCCATAGAACTAGTTATCCGCCCAATAAGAAACACAATCACGTGCAGTGATAAATCGGTGATCCTGCTTATTGGCACTTGCGAGCTCGATCGGTCTATACCTGCCTTACAATAGAGTCTTATCAATTCCAATATATTGTGAGGCCCAAAAGGAAATGTATGGAAATTGACTGGTTCCCCTCTCCTGGAGAGGCCAGTCAAAAAAAATATATCTTCTGTAGTGGGCACCAGTGACTACCCCTCTAACATAAAAGCTTCTGCATCAGGGTGCCAATATTCAACCAAGGCATTCAATAGCCTAGGTTGTGCTCTCATGAAAGGACATAGAAAAAACTTAAGCAAGCCACATTGCATTAACACCACCATAGCGTTAGGGTCTTCCCCAACTAGTGCACTAATATCTTCGTGCTCGTGTTCTCACCATTGCACATACATCTTGCACATGGGAAAAATTTTAGAGGGTTAAGCCTTGCTTTTTAAACATTTTTTTTTTTTTTTCACTCATCGGAGGGTCCACACGGGCTGTTGTGATGATAGTCACATGTACACACACTCTGACATCAGACAAAGCGAGTGTACACGTGGGTTGTCATAAGATAGCCCACATGGATGTAGGGCCGACATTTTAAAGGTCAACGCCCCCCGAAAAAACTAAATTAAATGCATAAATGAAGAATTAAAAGGAAAGAGGAGGTAGTTTATACTTACTTGGTCCAGACGAATGTTTTTTTCGTCCATTGTAGCTCCTGGAATCACCACTTTTATCAAAGGGGGTTTTTTTCTCGAGAGTCAATTTCCAAATCAACAATGTTGATAATGAGATGCCAGCTTCTATTTATAGAAATTTTGACCCTTTTTTGTCACTTTTTTGGCCCCCCTTATGATTTTCTCTAAATTGAAAACCATTTAGAGTGATTCAAGAGTTTCTATGGAAGGTTACGTTCAGGTATCAGGACAATTTTTGGAGTTTTGGGTCACTTTTGACGGTCTGTGGGTAAAAATATTAGATGGTCAACTTGAGCATATAAGTTAGTTTTCCACCCCTACTTTTGTATCTCATTGTCTTTATCCCTTTTCCATAGGATCGATCCCACCAAGTTGTGACATGGAACCATCATTGTTGCTTTAGAAGTGTCGCTATTTGGTGGTAGAGCTAATCGGAACATGGATGCCCTAGGTAGATCTTGGTTGCATGATGGTGTCCATGCTGTCACTAATCACTGTAGGCTTGTTGTGCTACTTATATGTTTAGTATAATGCACTCATTAATTATCAATCCGGGATTCGTAATCAACAGAGTTACAAGACACCAGTAAGAAAGGTAATTCTAATGTCATGAGCATAGAACTATTATGGATTATGTATGCTGGAAATAAAACAATCTAACAAATCAAAACACGCTTTGGTTTTCTTTCACAGAGAGGATATCTACTCCATTATGGAACATGCAAGTATGAGATGGAATTATTTTGACAAATCAACTCTGCTATGTGACCCAGAAAACTAACTATGCAATCACACTTTTGAAAGGGAAATCACACATCAATCATCAAGACATAGCATGGTTAGTTCAATAGTCAATATACTAAGTATGTTGTGGTTCACAATGTACTATTGTAAACTTCACTAGTTCGCCTTCAAATATGTTTGACTACTGCTTCCAACATTTATGTCCATAAAAAAAAATCAACTTCATAAAAACACAAACAGAGCATATGCAAAAAGATCTCTAAGCAATCATAGACTAAACTAAACTATACTGCTATCATCTGAAAGAATTTAAGATTCAATTAATCTAACATCTATACTATTGAAATCAACTACTAACACTAATCTATAAGGATGCTGACCTTTGTTGGGCGGTGGGCCCTTGCCGCATCAACAGGTCAACGACTGGAGTCTACAGTAATCTTTCTTTCAATCCACACATTCCTCTTACTTAAATTTCAAAACATAGAATCAAACTATGCTAACAACTCAACTCTCATTCATTCATAAATGGCCAAGATCTGGAAATGATTAACATCCTTCTATTAAAACTTAAACTCAGAATGTGTTCCACAATATGTAACGCTGCTTCACCTACTGTGTTATGCTAACTCTCCACTACCTTCACCATCCTTGCCATGACTATTTAAACAGTCTTAGTCGTGAAATAAAAGAAGGTGAAATCTCTAACAAAACACTCAAAATATATTCGGTTACATGTTTTAATCTTCATCCTCATGACAGGAAGTGTATGAGGATGAAGTAAATAAACAAACTATCTTATCATAACCTTTCTAGAGCTCTGATGATTCAACAAACATTTAACAATTATCTTGGACATGATCTGGAGTTAAACTTGGTATACTCTGCTTCCTATATTGGTACCGGATCGTGAGAGGTGAGATTCGGTAAATGCTACTAGATTCAAATAGTTCACAAGAGGTTGGTACTAGATCATGATAGTCTGCGGCCATTGGTACTGGATCACGACAGTCTGCGGCCGTTGGTACCGAATCGCAACAAGTGAGATTTAGTGCCAGATCTGATGGAAGGTGTGCTTGGTACCGGATGGATGACCTGGTACAGGAAGGCTGGACTCATCTAGAGGTCAAAGGTCATACATGGTGAATTGAAACATTAGTACATGAAACATTTAGTCTCCTAGCTCGATAAACCACAAAAATACATGAATTCACTATACTTTACCTTATGACCTCATCAATGGCTAATGTTAGTTTTCCTTGTCATTTATCCAAGATTAGGCAATCC
Organism: Picea mariana; assembly: GCA_032191745.1. NCBI lineage: Eukaryota > Viridiplantae > Streptophyta > Pinopsida > Pinales > Pinaceae > Picea > Picea mariana. Next base: position 3,524 of record JASDQU010248150.1, read on the forward strand.
AAAAAGGTATAAATGAGGAGTATAATAGGGTATTAGGGATGTCAATTTAGAGGCTCAACATTCCCTCATGCCAAAACCATTGCATGTCCTCATGCAACTAAAAACAAACCCAATTTTTTTGAAAAATTTGAGACTCCATTCTTTACTTCTGTGGATCAATGATGTTGATGGCCGAGGCTTCTTCTTTCAGCTCCCTTTTTATGACCCTAATGTATTCTAAAAGTCTTAGTACCTTCTTGAGCTTATTAGAAGTCTCTTCATGGTCATCTTGAATTTGTTGGTTGGTTGCTTTCAATTGCTTGTTTTCCTTTTTGATATACCTATCCAATAGTTGGTATTCCTTTACTTCTTGTTTGAGTTCATAGTTTTGTTTTTGCAGTTCCTCAATCTTTTTCTTCATATATTCTTTTGTTAAGGTATTTTGTGACTCCTTTGTTACTGGATGGATATATTCTCTTTCTTTCACTTCCTCCCTCATCCCACACAAAGTAATAGTGACTTGCTCCACGGTCAAACTAGGGATGTCATCCTGGACTGATAGGTCTTCAAAAGGGGAGGTAATACTAATTGGATCTTCATGTGTATGAGGATTGACAACTTCTTTTCCTTTCTTTGCCATTCTCCTTGTGGTTCTTTTAGAAGGAGGAACTGGATCGGGGGTGCTCACAGGCTTCCTTTTCTTCTTTTATATTTGTGGAATGGTTACAGGGGGTTTCTCTATAGACTTTTCACTTTTATTTTTTGAGCTATTCTTCCTTTTCCTTACAGTTTTTGTCTTATGACCCTTCTCCTCAAGTGCTTTTGTTGAAGTCTCCTCTACTAATTTGGTTTTACCTTTTGACTCTAGACTTTTAAAAGTCTTATTGACTATGGAAGAGGACCCTGCTTGTTTACTAGCGTTTTCATTTTGGCTCACTATTCTAGATGATGGAGTTGCCTTATCTTTCTTGCCCTTTTACTTTTGAGGTTCTTTATTTTTCTTTGGAGCATGCGGGGCTTCCTCCATAGGTTTGTTTTCTATGGGAAGGTGTTGAGTAATGAGGATCTTCCAACTAATCCTTTGCTTCCTGATTTCATGTAAAACCAACATCTTAATAATACCTTGATGGTAAATGCTTATCTTCTCAGTTTTGGATAGGGATTTGACACCTCTTACCATTTTGTTCAAGATCATCCATAAAAAATATGGGAAATCAATTTGAGGGCCTCCTTCAAAGTGTAATAGAAGCCTAAGGTGATATATGAAGGTTACAACATACCTACCTTCACAAGTGAGGAATCATTGAAGACTAGCAAGCATTGGATGATACTCTTCCTTGATATAGTTCCTAGGGATCCCCTTTTTCCAATCAGGGTGATGATGGTCTTCTTTCAAAAATCGTTGGCAGATTTCCTTGTTGATTCCTACTCTTTTGAAATACTTGGCTCCTCTGTTAGGTAATCTCGTGACCTCCCTTAAAGTTCCTTCCTTGATTGTTAGTTGCAGATTGCCTATATGCGCAATCTCTCCATCATATCCCTGAATAAATGCGTGAGATACCTTCTCATGCCAGCCTACGAATTTCTCCAAAAATGGCATCCATCCCAATCTAACATACTTCTCTCTACATAGTTGGAACTCTTCGGTCTCTCTATAAATATGGACAGATTGGTTCATGTCTACTTACAACCATCATTATAAATTGTGAGAAAATAATCGGGTTGTAGCGCAAGGATTTAGTCAACTGATGAGGGTAAGGGTTTGGTACCGGAGATCGTGGGGAGAGGTAAGATCAAAAATGGAGAAGGGTTGGTAATGGAAAAAGATATGGTGATGGTGGTGCTAATTCGAATGGTGAGTTCAAGTGAATATGCCACAAAGGGAAATTATGACGAGATGAGGCTCATCTGGATGGTTTCGCCACCCAGATAAGTCATTGCATTTCTGCCTGTTTAGCATAATGATGGGGACAGAGCGTTGGGTGTTAAAGAAGGATAAGTGATTGGACCTTTGAGCGGTGAATTTGATGTTTGAATCATGGCTCATGACCCAGGATAAGTTCGTGATCTACTTAAGGATGAAGTACGTTCATGGCCCATCATTACTAGACATGCTTCATATACTTTTGATGTGATTTTTTCCCTTAATTATTTTCGATAGCTTATGTGATGAGAGGATTGATTAAGGTTAGGCATATGGGTATGAAGGATAGGTACATAGTTTTAACGCTAACCTCATAAGGTCCAGTGTGCATTTTCATACCTATTGTAGTTTTATAAGCAAAGGAAAATAAATAATACTATGTTACCTTTTCTTTTACCATTGTATGATCAATACCCATAGCATATGCGACTACCTTTGTATTTGAAGCCTGTAGATTGCCAGAATTCATTTTTTTAGGCTGGAGTTTTCTGGAAGCTTGGTACTGGAATTTCCTATACTTCATGAAACTTCTTTAATCTATGCTTATATTCTTTTGTGTCTGGTTCTACAAGGTTGTAGAGTGGTCATGCTGGCTTTTGAAGATGATATGTGAGTGAGAAAAAGAGTTCTGAAGGAGCTCTTTGATCCTCCCCCATGCCAAGGATGTTGCATATACTTATGCAAGAAGATTCAACACTCTGTATCATAATGGAAAAAAATGATAAGAGAAAGGAAACCAAATCAAATTTCAAAAGTGCATTTATCACCGAGCATATGATCACGTGCCTAAAAAAATTGAAATTGTCTTTATTTTGATGACTTATTAACAAGGGTAGCATTCAACAGTGAAAACAGGGAGGTTTTTATAATTTTGCTAGAAGAACAGATCCAACCTAACTTGCTTCAAAGATTTACTATCATTAGATTTTATGGATAAATTTCACAGTATAAGTAGATTAGACTCCCTAGTTAGGGCTCCACTCTTAAGAAGTTTCCTTCTTAGGTAATGTAGGATTTAGATGTCATACCGATAAGGTTGACTTAGGGTAATTCTCAAATGGACATTTGCTCGTAATAACTATCTTTGTTTAGTAATATGGAGTTGTATCTCATAATGAGCTTGCTTGTAGTGTTCAAAATGACAAATGTAGGTTTTTCAATCAGACAAGTATAGATGAGACATTTCTCAACCAGAACCCAGTGCCAACAAGCCTGTTCAGTACTCCGGTGGGGTAGTTGTGATAATTAGTGAGAGATATCCCTTCCCCAGGCAGAATGACCCATTGCCAACAGGACTATTCAGTACCCTGATGGGTTTGCCTAGTCATACCACAGACTGATACCCTCTGCCAGTAGACATGTTCAGTATCTTGGTGGGTTAGTCTCTTAAACCCTTTTTCCATCAGAGGCTTCTTGTCCATAGTCACCTATTTTGATTTTATTAAAGAGTGATTTTTCATGGTGACAGGGGAGGCTCATCTGAAAACCTTTTTACAGGTTGGGATGGTGTTGGGTTGGAAGGTGTAGTCTCTTATTTGGATGTCTTTAAAGATTTGTCTGAAGGAAAAAGAAAATTTTGTATTGCACATTGGATCCAGATGTATAATTTTGTTTGAGTTTTTCCATAAGAGAATGACCTAAAGTTACCTTGAGGTATTGATGCATCCTCTTCCATAAAAATTTTCCTAGTGTGCCCTTGACAGAGAGTGTTCATATACTCATATGTTACTCTTTAGAAAAGATAATCCAATGAACACTATTGAAGTCTAGTTAGGGTGAGATAGTTACTTGTAGGCTAATGTAGTTTTTGTCCCTTTAATCATGCTGAAATACTAGATAAGGGAAACCTCTAGACTTTTAAAGCAGATTAAGCATGGTTCTTGTAAGAATCATCGATAAAGATTATGTCTTCTTTCTCAATTAAAATACTTCCTTTTAGCTAGCAACAGAACCAAAAGAAATTAAAAATACTTCCTTTTAGCTAGCAACAGAACCAAAAGAAATTAAAAATTCTTCCCTTTAGTCAGTAACAAAACCAAAAGAAATTATTGCTTTATGAGAGCTGCCATTTGATGTTGCATTCAGCTTCTTGGTTCCAGCTTAAGTGGTTGTTGCATGGCTTCATACTCCATAATATTTTTAAAATATGCATAGCATTCCTTGTCAATTAGGTGATGTGTCCTGATAGTACTGTATAAGCACAGACTTCTGGTACCGGACCAATACAAGATTGTTGGTACTGGACCAGAAAAGAGTATTGTTGATTCCTACAAACTAATGCTTAGCAAGTTCTTGAAGGATCAAATAAATTATAGAAATCTACTTGCAAAGATAAAATGTGAAAGTAAAACAAAAGGAGGTAAGAATCCCTTGTTACCTTCAGCTTATTGAAAAAACACAATCCGCAACTATGTACAAAAGTTTAAAAATAAACCAATCAATCAATGTGGATCAGTAGGAAGGTTTCCTTCCTTACTGATCATCTGCATATCTAAATTTTGTAGTATACCAATAAAAAATTCCTCTCTTGATAGGGGTTTGTTATAAATTCTCAACCAGTGACCATTCACAAGTAGTGGTGTTTGTTGTTCGTCAATTGTTTTTATCCTAATTGAAACATTGTCACACACATTGTCAATTTCATAAGGTCCCATCCAACGAGTAGTTAACTTACCTTTGAAGTTCCTCCTGTCATACAACAAGGCCCAATCTCCTTGTTGAATTTTTTTTGTTTTTGAGATACCTGTCATGCCATTTTGTTATCTTCTCTTGAATGAGGGTGGTTCTTTGAAGTGCTTCCTACCTGATCTCATCCAACTCATTAAGCTGCAAGACTCTTTGTTGTTGGGCTTCATCCAAGTTCATGCCAACTTGTACTGCAGTCCTGAAGGTTTTGATCTAGAATTCTATGGGGAGAAGTACCTACTTCCCATACACCAACTCGTAGGGTGTATGTCCTGTTGTATTCCTCCAAGTGATTCTACAAGCCCATAAGGATTCGAGTAGTTTGTCAGCCCAGTCCTTGTGGTGTAGCTGTATTGTTTTGGTAAGAATGGACTCAATAACTTTGTTGGTAGATTCTACTTGTACATTTTCCTATGGATGGTAGGGTGTAGATTTCTTGTGTTTAATTTGGTATTGTTTTGTAATAGATTTGATGAGATTAGAGGTAAATTTTGTTACCTGATCAGTCACAATTTCTCGAGGTACACCAAATATAGTAAAGATGTCATTAAAAAGGAAATATACCACTGATTGTTCACTTGTAGTTGGTAAAGATTTTGCTTCAACCCACTTTGTCACATAGTCAGTACATACAAGTATGTACTTTTTCTTTTTAGATGCAGGGTTAATGGGCCCTACAAAATCTAATGCCCATTTCTCAAAAGGCTCAATGACTATTTGGGTTTGAAGTGGCATTTGGTCTCGTGAAGTAGGCTTACCCATTTATTGGTATTCATCACAATTGGATACATAGGCTTTAGCATCTTTGAAAATATAAGGCCAATAATAACCAGATTGCAGAACTTTATTAGCGGTCCTCTTGTCTGCAAAGTGTCCTCCACAAGGACCATCATGGAAGGCTTGCAAGATATCATGAATTTCATCTTCCCTTACACATCTCCTGATTACCAAATCTGGTCCTGTTTTGTAGAGACAATCATCGTGCCACATATAGTTTGCACTTAGCTGAATTACTTTCTGTTTTTCTCTAGGAGACAATTTCTGAGACATCTTCCCTATCACAAGATAGTTAGCTACATCTGCATACCAAGGAGTGAATGTAGAAATAGAAAACAAATTTTCATCAAGAAATTTATCTTCTATTGGAGTGTTATCTCCCAAATAAATCATTCTAGATAAGAAATCAACCACAATATTATCCTTACCAGGTCTATCAATAATGTTGATATTGAACTCTTATAATAATAGCAGCCATCTTGTAACTCTAGGATTTGTTACAGGTTTGTTCATTAATAATTTGATGGATGAATGATCAATGTGTACAAAAGCTTGATATCCTGTAATATAGTGTCTAAATTTATTGATAGCATGGACCACAGCTAGCAATTCTTTTCCTATGACTGTATAATTAACTTCAACTAGAGACAAATTTTTACTGACAAAGTAAATAGCATAAGGCATTTGATTTTACCTTTGTCCAATAACTGCCCAAAGAGCTATGTCTGAAGCATCGGTACATATATGAAAAGGAAGGGACCAATTTGGTCCTCTTAATACATGGGTAGTTGACAATTTCTGTTTTAGAATCTCAAAAGATATTTGGCATTCATCATCCAACTTGAATTCGTCTTCTTTAGATAATAACTTAAATAAAGGGGTGGCTAGGCTTGTAAAATTCGGAATGAATCTTCTATAATAGCCAACATTCCCTAAAAAGCTACGAACTTCCTTTTGTGAGGAAGGTATTCTGATTTGTGTGATAATTTGAATCTGTGTTAAATCAACTCTCATTCCAGAAATAGAGATGTGATGTCCCAAAACAATACCTTCAGTGAGAAACATTTTTGACTTTTTATTACTTAGGGAAATATTAGTTTCCTTACACCTAATCAAGACTTTTTCTAGACTGGTCAAAGCTTCCTGGAAGTCTTTTCCATGGACTGTAAATTTGTCCATGTAGACTTCTACGCAATCATTAGTCAGGTCAGAGAAAATGGCTAAAACAACCCTTTGAAAAGTGGTTGGGGCATTGAAA
>JASDQU010248151.1:0-15731 GCA_032191745.1 Picea mariana
CTTCATAAAGTCGTTTATTTTCCTTTTCTAATAGAGGTTCATCATAAATACCATCATTTTCCCCATCCTCATCCGGCTGCAAAAACAAATCTTGGATCATTTGATTTGTCCCATCATCTTCTTCCATAGGATCATTAACTTGATTTGTCCCATCATATTCTTCCATGAGATCCTCATTTTCTTGGTCATGATGTTCCTCAGCTTGTACAACATCATTTCTACTAATACTTGGTGCAATATTCTACGGAAAGTTAGAGGGCAACTCTAACTTTATAATTACAAACAATCATGCAAAATTAGTGGATACTATAGCAAACATTCAAACAATATATATACATATATATATAATTGACAAAATAAAAAAAGATAATGAATATATAGCTAATGACCATGGGACGATATTCATTTGATCTGTCATCAATGTGCCCATATTTCGTACATTTTTTTGTAGTTGTTGTTATTAAAATTATTACGGGACATATGAGGAAACATTTTTTACAAGGGCAATAACATCTACCATCACCCTTTTCACCCGCTTTACTTTTTTCCCCACCTCTAACTATATTCTACGACATTCTTTCGCACAACTTCTGACAAAAATACCCTTTAGGAACCATCATTGTTATAGCAAGATTGTCACATTATCTTTAAATCGTCAAATATTTATAATTCAATTTCAGGTCACAATCGTCGCAATTGTGACGACTGTGAACTAAAATATTTCTTTTTTTTTACCTATTTATTTGTCATATTTAACGTTCACTTATAACGGTCATTTGTAGCTCTTGCGACAAATGTTGACCATATTAATTTAGACACAGTACATTCATCGAGATAGTGACAAATACAGAGTGGATTTAGAAAAAAAATGAATAATTGAACTTTTTCTCTTGAATGTTGCGATGAAAGAGTACTTTCATCGCAAGTGGTCGTCGCAAATTTTTCAATATGTAGTAGTGTCTGTCAAGTTTAAGGTGCTCGGGGGTGGCTTCAGCCTATGGTTGGGTGACAATATTGCTATATTTTCTATGGTTAAATGAGCACATCCATTATATTCTTACAAGTTATGGGCCCACACTATCTTCGGACAGTCTAAACGCTGGAAGATAGATTGGGAGGATTTTCTCAGTTGTAGTTGCAGCCAGTTTATGTTGCAGCAATGAAACCCTAACCCTCTAATTGAGGAACCTTTAGTGAATATATTGACCTAATTTATGGATATACTAGTGTGCCCTAGCCTAGTGCATCTCCTGGTACTCTCAGCAAGCTAAAACATCAAGTTTGAGTTTTTGGTCAAAATCAAGGGTTGACCAAGTCAAAGCAATTATGAATTACTCTATGAAGTCAGAAAACAAGTTAGAAGGGGATTCTAACTTCAAAGCATGGAATACAAGGATTGACCTCATCCTTGCCAAGAATAAAGTGTTGGATATTGTGAAAGGAAAGATCTTGGAACCATAGTTCAAAGAAAGAAGAGAGAAGGAACCTTAGAACATTGCAGTTATGGAGAAGTTCAAAGACAATGACATCAATGCCATGAGTATCATAGTGGAATCTATAAAAGACCACCTGATACCCTACATATCCCATATTGACTCATCTAAGAAGATGTACAATGCCCTAACAAACCTCTTCTCAGTCAGAAACATTGGACAGATAATGAGTCTAAAGAATGAGCTCTGTGACATGAAAATGAATGATGATGACATCATAGCATCATAATTTGTGAAAATCTATCAGTTAAGAGATAAACTACAATCTATTGAAGAGATCATTTCAGAGAAGGAACTGGTAAATATAGTACTCAATGCTCTTCCCAATACATGGGATGCATTTTTCGCAAGCATGAACACAAGGAAGGAGTATCCTACATTTGAATAACTTTGGACTTGATGTGCACAAGAAGAATCAAGGATTAGTGAAAAAGAGAAACCCCAAAAGAAATACAATGATCAAGCCTTCACAGCAAGGTTCAATAATTTTAGGAATAAAAAGAAGTTTGGCTCCAGGAAGAAACCAAATCAAGAGAAAGATATGTCAAAAATACAATGCTTCAATTTTCGAAAATATGGTCACTACAAGAATCATTGTCCCAAGTTAAATAAAATAAAGGAAACACACGAAGCATCATTTTCCAAAGAAAGGGAACCCTCAAATAAGTCCAAGCAGGACAAAATAGACTTATTTTTCTAAGACAAGGTAACAATATTCTTCATAATTCTTGTACATACCATGTTTACATAGTTTTTGTACATATATATTTCTTAGAAGATAATATGTTCAAAGAGAAACTATACCTATGGAAGAACAACAAGATAAGGATTTCTATCATGATGACTGCAAGTAAGACAATACACATGAAAGGATGAAGTACATCAACAACCCCTGGTAACAATTTGTGTGGAAGCTATTAACATATGTAATAGCTACAAGATAAGCCGAAATCAAAATCAAACTTAAAGAAGTAAAAACAGAAGGAAATCAGCAATCAAGAGGAAATTGGAAAAAGACTTATGACACTTTGTAGAAGGCAATAAGGATGCAGATGGAAGTGTGGACTTTGTTAGATGGAAGGAGCCGATTATATAATTCCAAAAGAAGAGCATGCATTCATGGATGAAGCAAGGATTATGAGGGATCTAATCCTAAACAATATGATCCATTGAAGATGATGAAGTATCTATCCATGTTCCCATCAATGGTATCAACCATGAAAAGCAACACGTGTTCAATTTGACTTTAGAAGAAGTCTTCTTCAAAAAGAAGCCTTAAAGTATCCCTGGTTGTCCATCCACATCCTAAAAGGAAGAAGTTGGAATCTTCAAGGCATGGAATCTATAGAAAAAACCATGAACCCAAGAGCCAAAGAGAAACATGAGGAAGAACATGAAGATTCCAAGAGAGAAATAAAATCCAAAAAAACCAATTATTATATCGAGAATCACAAGACTACCAGCTTGATTTGAACCTTCTAGAAGCAATCAAGCAGAAGAAATGAAATTTGTGATGAAGAACATTGTATGGAAGACTTATGAATGAAAGCATTGCAAGATCCAGAACTAAAGGTTCTCCCAGATGGATAAAGAGGAATATGATGATAGCTTGTTCCAGACATACCTCTACATGAGCCATTATATCTTCTACAATATCCATGGGTTAGAGTTTACATCAGATAAATGTAAGGAATGTTCTCAGAATAATTGAACAAGAAGCGTATGTAGATCAACCTCAATGTTTTGAGGTATACTAGAAAGAGATTCTTGTATTAATATGGAAGAAGATCTTATACGGATTCAAACAAATTGGTGCAAAGCCTCCAATGCACAGCAAAAGCGTGGTAAAAACTTTCTATAACAAAGATATTGTATCAGAATGGTTACTCATAAGCTTAGGATGATGGATTGCTAATCCATGACAAACTCTCATGATGGTGTGGACTTATAACATCTATTAGATGGAGGCACATGTTCCAGTTTGACCCTTGCCACGATGTTATGAGCTATCAGGAAACAAAAGAGATGAATCCAAATATGATATACTATATTGATCAGAGCTATATGAATCCTTCAAAGAAAACCAATGTTCTGGAAATACCAAAGTACATTGAGATCAATAATTACATTCTTCGTGATGAGGTCTAGAAAGGAGAATTGGTTCTCCAATATATCTCCACAGATGTGCAGATAAGAAGATATTTTTATTTTTTTTGTAAAGCCTCTATGAAAGAGTTTGCATACTCAGAAACAAGTTGGAGCTCGTGGAGAAGACTTCCTTATTGAAAAGGGAAGAAATGAATTCCAGGTTGGGAGGGAGAACTGATGTGTTATTGATTCATGGACAGTCGCTTTTCAGTTCGAAAAATGGTTCAGGATGAGCAGTTCCCTTTCCAGTTCGGAAAGTGGTTTGAGATTTCTAACGGACAGGCATGTTCCACTTCGGAAAATGGTCTAGATCGAATGGTCATTTTTGTAATGAAAATGGTTCAATGGATTGTTGATGCACCATAGACAATGATTCTCCTTGTGGCTAGTGTGAGGGAATGGTATAGGAAAATATTTATTCTTGAAGGTCACTCTCAGTAGTGGTCAAGAAGACTAGTCTACCTCACCAGACAGTCATTCTTTCGAAGCTCACAGTTGTGAGCAGTTTCGAAGAATGGTCTGTTTTGGAGGTTGGTGTAGGACATTCATTTCCTTAGAAAATGGTCCAGATAGTCATTCCCTAGGGCAGATTCATTTCTCTCCAGGTTGCACTTTTTTAGTGCCAGAGGAATGGCCCAGATAGGTGAATGGTCCAAGTTCAGCAATCAGGGACAAGCATTCCCTAGGGAAGACTCATTCTCTCCAGGTTTCACTTTGTATAGTGCCAAAGGAATGGCTCAAATAAGTGAATGGTCCATGGTAAAAAATCAGGATAGTTATTCTTCTATGCTTGAGAAGAATATTCCAGTAGCTCATGACTGACGTTATACCTTCTAAGGCAAGATGTTCTTCCATGTCTCACATATGTGAGTGGAAGAATGGCCCAAATGATTCAGTTTATATCATGACATTGTTTTTCTTTGCAGGTTGATATCAGATGATATGATTTCTATGGAAACTCTATGTCTCTGGATAGTAGATGTATGCTATTGTGGTGGATGTATTCCACTAATTGTGACTATACGTCATTGATCAAGTAGTTGTGTGCTACTTGGTGTGGTAGTGTACCACTGGATTGTGGTTGTGTACTACTATGGATAGACACAGTTGTGTTCTATTGAATGACATTGTTTCGATTTCCTTGTAAACTATCTGAAGTATTGAAAATGATTATCAGCTAGATGAATGATCAGTGTACTTATGGATAGAGATTCTGCAAATGAAAAATTGTCCAGAACATCTATTCTTCTAGGACATATGCTCGGATTAAAAGAATGGCTCTTGTATCACTCCTTGGAGTGAGTGACTTATTCAACATCATGTCTGATTACTCAGATGGAGTATGGTTTCGAGAGATGATGCAATTGATTTTGTTAGATGAAAATGATAGTGATGATGGTGCTCATGATATAATAATGATATAGTCTATACACTATGATGATGCTACCAGTTGAATAGTATGTTTGTGCTCAAGACCATTTCCTTCAATACCTCCCTAGCTAGGAGGGAGTGTTGATATTATGGTAGTTGTGGGAGGTATTTACCTCCACGTGTAAACCTGGCGAGAATAGAATATTTCGGGAAGCAAGAAGAACCCCTAAATAATTTATTAATAACCCTAGAAGACAATTCGGCTCAAGAGAATGATTTGTATTAGTCTATTATCCTCCAAGAGAAGAAGTTGACCAAAGGAAATGTTATACACTAAGTAATTATCACCGAGAATGAGAAGTCGGCCCAAGCAGTTTGGCACAAACAGTATAAATATAGGAGGCCAATCTTAATTTTGGCCATCATTCTCAGAACTATAGAAGTACACATGTGCGCACTGCAGTTGGCCAGTTTGTGCACAAGTCTTGGCAGCAGCTGCTACTAGCAATTCTACAATATGCATTTTCAGTTTTCTAGGTTGGACTCTCTGATCATATTTTTTTATTCTTGCTTGGTGCATTATCCTTGGAGAGAGGTGTGCCACCTTTGTTTGGCTATTAAGCCTAGGTTTTTCTTCCAGAATCATTCTCTGTCAAGGTTAAGGTGCTCAGGGGTGGCTTCAGCCTATGGTTGGGTGAAAATATTTCTATATTGTCTATGGTTAAATGATCACATCCATTATATTCTAACAGTTTCCCCCCTTGAAGTTTGTGATGTTTTTTTAGGAAAACCATATATGTAGAAGTGTCATGTTTTTTATGAATCTAGGCCTCGTAGTGTCATTATTACTTTGGGAGATCAACTCTACATGGTACCGGAGGCAATCCCAACTACTGTGATCTCTTTGATCTCCTTGAAGTAGTGCAGAAATATGGTATCTCAAGCCGAGATATTTTTCCTCCATATGGTTTGGTTGAAAGGTGAGTAGAAGATCACTGCAACCACCAAAACCTATGCATGGGATCTCTCTGCACATCAGCAATAGGTGGAAAAGATAGTAGAAGAGAACAAATACATATTTTCCTCGCCTAGTAGGGTGCCTGTGCACTTTCAAGAAAATCACTTAATTGATTTTACACTTGGTTCTCCTCTGCCTAACGGCTCTATGTACAAGAGTTATGTTATGGAGAATGAAGAAATCAAACACTAGATCCAAGAGCTAATTCTTAAGGGCCACATCATACTAAGATCCTCACCTTGTGGGAGCCTAATTCTTCTCATACAGAAGAAGGATGGGACATGGTGAATTTGTATTGATTATAGAGCCCTTAACAAGATCACAATCAAGAATTTGTACCCAATCCCCTAGCTTGATGATCTTCTTGATCATATCAAGGGAGCCAAGTTTTTTCAGTAGGATTGATCTGAAGACTGACTACCACCAGGTGTTGATTGAGAAAATTGAAGTATGGATGACAACCTTCAAGTCTAAAGAAGTTCTCTTTGATTGTTTGGTCATGCCTTTTGGCTTGACCAAAGCCCTAGCCACATTCATGCAGATGATGAATCACATATTGTGTCCATTCACAAACTCCTTCATGTCCGTATATGTAGATGACATCCTCATCTTCATCAAAACTTGTGAGGAACATTTGAAGCATATTCAGCAAGTCGTGGGCACCCTGAGACAACACAAGTGATATAAAAATTTGGAGAAGTGTTCCTTCGACATGCAGAGAATATTGTATTTGGGATACATCATGGATGAGCAAGGTGTACATGTGGATCCATCCAAGATCCAAGTCATCCATGATTGGTCGGCCCCAAAGACATTGAAAAAACTTTGTAGCTTATTGGGCCTCACCAAAATAATACCATTGGTTTGTGTTTGGGTTGTCTCATATCACTTGGTCCCTAAGCTAGGTGACCAAGGGTGGAGAAAAGGCCAAGTTTTTTTTGGATACGTCCCAATAGAAAGCTTTCAAGGATTTGAAATTTTTCCTCTGCTTAGCACCAATCCTTATTCTTCCATACCTGCAACAACCATTTGATATTGAGATAGATGCTTTATATTATTATGTTGGTGTAGTCCTCACTCAGCATCGGAATCCAATATCCTATCATATTAAAACACTCTTTGATGTTGTTTGCAAATACCCCAGATTCTGGAGAAGGAAACGACTATCCACACTGATCACGGGCCTCTGTGATTCATGCAGACAAAAGGAAATTTATAGAATGACCTCCATCAGAAGTGGTCCATGTACCTACAAAAATTCCACTTGAACATCAAGTACAATAAGGGAAGTTCCCCGAATGGATATCGTATCAAAATTTTCACTCTTGATAAATTGATGTATCATCTACCCCCATCGGGGCCCACAAACATTTGGGTGTTTCATATTTCGAGGTTAGGGTTTTGGATGTTTAGGGTTTTTTCATTTATGTTTTATGTTAAAATTTCTTTCGAGCCTCATTGTAATCAGCTTCATGCGAATGAGAGTAGTCAACACATCTCTCTTTAGCGATAAGCTACCACCATTTGAGCTAACTTGTGTCCTTTTCATTTTATAGTGTTTTGTATTCTAGATAATCATTAATAGAATATGAGTTTTATTGTATTATTGTGTTCCTTGAAATATATTTGTGTATCTCCTTGTTATATCTTTGTTATATTTCTATCTTCATAGCATTCTCAAAATAATTTGGATTAGTGGTATCAAAGCAGTTTGCTCGTCATTCTTAGTGCATGACCTCGACAAGGTCAGGGTATAGAGAGTTGGGTCTCAAGCATGCTTCTCTTGAGGAAAACCACTCTCTTCCGCCCAAAAAACCTCCCATGGAGAAAGAAAAGAGGGATGAGGAAGTAGGAGATTCCTATCAAATTGTTTCTCGACGAATCCCTCTCACGACACAGGAATGATATGATGGATAATTTCACTCAAATCCTTCAACGACTTCTGACAATAATGGAGGCACCTTCAACTAGTAGTCACTTCAAAGGTGTGACATCCTTTAAGGTACAAATTAACTTTTATATTCATTTGTTTGAATTCAATATATGTGTTGACGATTTGGAAAAATGGTAAAGCCTGCTAGAGGGTTATTTCTCTATCCAAAATTTTTCCAATAATGGAAAAATCACCTTCATGCTCCTTAAGGCCCTTCCCCATGTCTAAGACTGGTGGGAGACTTATTGTGAGAAATATGCCAAGGATGAGTCTAAAATTTTTGGGCCAGTACCCACTTGGGCTTCTTTTGTTGATGCCCTCAAGGAACAATATTACCCTATTAAAAATTATGACAACTAGTACACGAGATTGACCACAGTGCATCAAAAAAGGGGCCAAAAAGTGTCACAGTTCACAAATACCTTCCATACCTTGTGCACCAAGTTGGGTATCAAAGAATCTAAGTTCCATATAGTTCTAAAATATTGTGGAGCTCTATATAGGTACATCCAAACTGAAATGGAGTTTATGGACATCTCATCATTGAGATTTTCTTATCGATATGTCATCAAAATTGAGCAGAAATTTAAGCAGCAAAACAAGCAGGAACTTGGATCTACAAATATTCAATAGTTGAAGCATGGTAAGGGTGGAGCTAAATCCAAGGAAAAAGGAAATATCAAGGGTGATCGGTCCCAGTACAACCAGTCTAAGCCACCCGCAAAGAATGGTAATGGGTGGTCGAAGAAGGACACTAGAAACTAGTGTGATGAATGTCACTCCAAATAGTCATTGTTGGCTGAGATGAAAGTTTCAAGTTTGGATGTTGACTCAGACTCTGATTTAGAACCAAAAAAAGGAAAACAAATCATTTATGCAGAACCCAGTGTCACCATCACCACCACAAAAGTCCAGCCAAAGAAACTAAAGGAGCCTGAAGAAGGGGAGCACCTCTTCAACTCATGGATGTGGGTGAAGGGGACCCCACTCCATTTCATTGTTGACGGCAGTATCCAAAAGAATGTAATCTCATCATAGGTTGTCAAGAGGTTGAACTTGAAAACAAAACCACTTCCTCATCCATACACCATCGGTTTTCTTAGCCAGGGACGGGATATATGCATCAGAGAGAAATGTCAACTTCACTATGGAATCAAACCCTTCAAGGGGAGGTATTGTATGATGTTTCCCCCCTTGAATTTTGTGATTTCTTTTTAGGACAACCATATATGTGGAATCATCATGTTGTTTATGAATCTAGTCCCCATAGTGTCATTATTGCTTTGGGAGTTCAACTCTACAAGGTATCGGAGGCAATCCCAACTATTACGTTCTCTTTCATATCCACAAAGAAGTGCAGAAATGTGGTCTCTTAGAACAAGATATTTTTCCTATTTATGGTTTGGTTGCAAGGTGAATGAAAGGTCATTAAAACCACCAAAACCTTTGCACGAGTTCTCTCTGCACAAAGACATATTTTCCTTGCATACTGGGGTGCATGTGCACTATCAGGTAAAGCTCTCAATTGATTTGACACCTGGTACTCCTATGACTAATGGCCCTGTATACAAGAATTTTGTTATGGGGAATGAAGAAATCAAACACCATATACAAGAGATAATTTTGAAGGTCCACATAAAACCAAGCTCCTCACCTTGCAGGAGACCAATTATTCTGGTACAACATAAGGATGGGATATGGCAACTTTGTATTGATTACAGAGCCCTGAACATGATCATAGTCAAGAATTGATACCCAATTCCCCGAATTGATGATATTCTCAATTAGCTCAAGGGAGCCAAGTTTTCCAATAAGATTGATTTGAAGTTAGGCTAACACCAGGTGTTGATTGAGAAAACTGATGTATGGAACACAACCTTCAAATCTAAATAAGGTCTCATTGAGTGGTTGGTAATTCATTTAGGCTTGACTAATTCCCTATACACATTCATGTGGATGATGGATGACATATTTCAATAATTAAAAAAAAACCTTCGTGGTTGTATATATAGATGACATCATCATCTTAAACAAAACTTGGGAGGAACATTTGAAGCATATTTAGCACGTCTTGGTCACCCTCTAACATCACAAGTTATATGCCAATTTGAAGAAGTGTTCCTTTGGCATCAAAATAATCCAATATTTGGGATACATCATGGATGATCATGGTGTGCATGTGGATATAGCCAATATCCAATTCATCTATGATTGGCCGACCTTGAAGACAATGACTGAGCTTTGCATCTTCTTGGCCCTCACAAACATCTACCTCCAATTTTTTTGGGGGCTCTCTCGTATTACTTGGGCCCTAAGCTAGGTGACCAAGGGTGGAGTAAAAGACAAGTTTATGTGGGTTTCATCCCAAAAAAATTATTGGAGGATTTAAAAATCCAACTCTTCCTGGCACCAATCCTTATTGTTCTAGACCTACAATAGCCATTTGATATTGAGACAGATGCTTCATATTATGTTATCAGTGCAGTCTTCACTCAGCATGGGCATTTTGTATCCTATCATAGTGAAACACTCTTTGATGGTGTTCCTAGATACCCCACTTATGAAAAATATATGTAATCCATTATGCAGGCATGTTGACAGTGGAAGAATTACATTCTAGGGAAGGAAATGATCATCCACACTTATCATAGGCCTCTGAAATTCACGTAGACATGAGGAAAGTTACAGAATGATTGTCATCAGAAGTGGTCCTAGTACTTGCATCAATTCCACTTGAACATAAAGTATAAGAAGTGCAACACCAACCATGTCATATATTTCCTTAGTCGACCCTCATTTGTGGTGCTAACCACAATTCTTAACTATTATGGGCATGAAACGTCCAAGTGGCCACAATTATACAATATTGACCATGACTTTGTTCTTTCCTATTAGACATTGAGCACTAGAAAAACAGTTCCATACTTTCATCTCTAGGATTGAATCCTATGCCATCACAACCATCTTTGTGTTCCTTAAATAGAGCATGCAAATTTGATCTTGGAAGATCATTACAACTAGGAAGAACGACATTTTGGAGTAGACAAAATAGTGGCAGTACTGCAAAAGAATTTTTTTATTGGTCAAATCTTCAACAATTTTTTTGTGAGTACCTCAGATCCATCACTTCCTATGCCATTTCCAAACCCATAATCAATAAATAGGGGCAATACACCCCTCTTCCTACTCTAAATAGGCTTTGGGATTCCATATCCATGGATTACATATCTGGTCTACCTTCAACCAAGCATGGGAATGACTATGTCTTTGCGGTCATTGCTTAATTATCTAAGATGGAAGTTTTGGCACCCTAAAAGAAGAGAATCATAGTCGAGGCCACTGCCAAGCACTTCTTTGAACATGTTTGGGTTCATTTTAGGCTCCCACAAACCATTGTCTCGAATCAAGATAGTATTTTCCTATGCACTTTTTGTTCCAACCTATGGTCGATGATGGACACCAAGATGATCAAATCGACTGCCTTCCACCCACTCATTGATGGAAAAACGGAGGCAATAAATAGGATGATTGTCCATGTCTTGAGGATGTATAATTCCAACCATCTTCACATATGGTATGAATTTCTTCCTTATGTTCAACATAGCTACAATAGATCCCTCCAAAACTCTATTGAACACAAGCCTTTTCATTTTTTCTTGGGGTTCCAACCATTATCCCCCATTGACATAGCTCTTCCCATTGAAGCTACATAGGAAGAGTCCTCCCATGATGAAATCGAGGTTGATCAAGAAGTGAAATTTTTTGAGTGAATCCAGCACATCCAACAAAAAGTTCATGATATTTTTCAAAAAGTCAATGCCAAGTACAAGCAGCTCTACGATCAGCATCAGATACCACAAAAGTTTCAGATCGGAGATAAGGTATGGTTGCATCTACAGAAAGGTAAACTCATAGGACCCAATTGAAATATACGCCCACTCTGATATGAGCCTTACGACGTCACCAAGGTTGTGGGTGAGAATGATTTTGAATCACGTATTCCTCTTTTCCTTGGATTGCACCTAGTATTTAATGTGGAACTACTTCGACCATATTTTCCACCTCTCCTGGACACTTCAGACATGGCCAAGAACTTGGCCCCTATAGAACTCAATCATGACTGCCTTGAATAGGTTACATTTGATCGAACCATGGACACTAAGATGAAGGGAATCCACCAACAGAACGTCCAACTCTATCAGGTTGTCAAAGCAGGGAAATTTCTTCATCAAGGTAAGTGGCTCACCAGGAGTCAAATTCAGGAGAATTTTCTTCAACTGATGGAGGGACTTGTCTCAATGGAGAAATTTTCTTCCTAATGGTGGAGGACAAATATAGTTGGACATTGGTGGCTTCCTACCTATTCCACTAGCTCAAATTACAATTTCCATCTTGACAGTTTTTCAAATCCCAAACTTCTGAGGCCATTTTGAGGCCCTAACTAACATTTTTTTAACTTGGAAGTGCCCATTAGATACATAATGTGATGTATTGGGCCATTCAAAATGTGTACTCTTCATATGAACCTTTATGATGGGGTATTGAGCACCCCAAATGGAGATCCTATGCAAAATTTATGACCTCGGGAAGTTGACGTATCAACTACCCCCATCGAGGCCCATAAACCTTTTGTCATTTCATCTTTTGGGGTCATGGTTTTGGATGTTTAGGGTTTTATCATTTGTGATTTATGTTAAAAATTACTTTGGAACCTCATTTTAATCTGCTTCTTGAGAATGAGAGTAGCCGACAAATCTCTCTTTAGAGATAAGATACCACCATTCTAGCTATCTTGTGTGCTTTGCATTTTATAGTTTTTGTATTCCAGAGAGTCACTAATAGAATCTGAGTTTTATTGTATTACTATGTCCATTGCAATATCTCTATATATATCCTTGTTATATCTCTATTATATTTCTACCTTCATGTCTTTCTCAAAATAATCTGGATCAATCATATTAGAGCAGTCTACTCCTTGGTGTTCTTAGTGCACATCCCCGACAAGGTTAGGGTATAAAGAGTTGGCTTTCAAGCTTGTTTCTCTTGAGGACAATTTCTCTTTCCCACCCAAGAAATCTCCCATGGTGGATACTCATCCCTTTAAGGTATAAGTTAACTTTGATATTCCTTTGTTTGAAGGCCAAATAGATGTCGATGCTTTGGAAAAATGATTAATTCTTCTATAGGGTTATTTATTTGTCCAACATTATTTCCAACAATGAAACATTCACCTTCACACTCCTTAAGGCCCTTCCCCATGTCAGACATTGGTGGGAGAACTATTGTTAGCAACATGCTGAGAATGAGTCTACAATTTTTGGGCCAGGACCCACTTGGGAATATTTTGTTGATTCCCTTCTTGGTTTCTCTCGCTGACCCAGGTTCTGATCTCAAATAGGTTTCCAACAAAAACCTCAAAACTATCGGCCCTCTTGGTAAACCAAAAGGCAACATTGCACACAGGGTGCATAGTGCAGTCTCACTCAAGATATATTTTATGGGGGGCTGCAATACTCAAGTTTTTTCAGTATAGGAATGAGTGAGGATTTTGGTTAGATTCTTTTCCTTATGCATCATCATCGTTAATCATTCATATACTTCTATGATTCATTCATATTTCTACCCAGGCATGCATGTGGCTATAACTAGTTTTAGGCATTCATTGTTGAACTAATAATTAATAGAATAATAAAATCATTCATTAACAATCACATAGAACACAAGGTTTAGCATGGTTCACCCCCTCTTGGGGATACGTCCACAAAGGTCTGGATTCTCTTCTCTTTTATTTATTCTGTTGTAAAATTTGCATTGTGAGCATTACATCTTCAATATCACAATCAAAATGAGGGTAAGTACCCTATGGGAGGTTGACTAGATCACATCAAGATCCTTATCCTGTAACCTAACGCTCAAAGACCAGTTTTTTTTACTCTACCACAAGAACCATCACAAGACTTACTACAATCATTAGCTTCCTAACCAACCAACTCTCAATAATCAATTGACCGACCTTTTTCTAGACCTCCTAGGTCCTTATTTATATTACTCTATAGGATTATAGTCATTACAATATTTGTCAAAAACCCTAACTCTAAAATGGTTAGGCATGTTTGCATGCGCGCCATATTTATTTTCCTCTTGCATGTTGTTTTTCCTTATTTTTCTGCATGTTGCTTTCCTGCCACCTATTGCACGTGCTCCAAAAATAGATATTTCTTCCCACAATAGGCTTGCACCCAACATGCCCCCAAAACTAACATGTGGCTCGTACTGATCCACTCAGGCGGTGTGTGCTCCCTGTACAACCTTCTCCAAGCCATGTAAGTTCTCTACTAGTTCCTTCCCTTTTTCTTTCACATCCGCAACTTTATATGTTAGCACCTCGACTATCTGCGTTGTTATATGTTCTTGTAGAAATGTTGCAATTTCTGAATGTTCTTGTTCCATCCTTATCTTCTCTTCCTCCAGCTCTGTAATTATTTTTGTTTCTTGTTCCTAAAAGGGCTCCAACTCCGCTTTTCCTTCTTTCTTATTAATATGTGTTGTCTTTGATTCTGGCTGTAGGGTCTTCATCTCCTACGTTCCTTTCAAGCACTCGGTAATGCTCATCATTTTTTCTCATTTATTCAACTCCTACATGGAAGCATTGATTTTCTCCTCTTGTCGATCCAATTGTTGGACCTTTTCATCCTCTTCCAATGTGGTCCAAATCTGTGCAGTTATGTTAAAACGTTCTACGACTTCCTTTTCTTCCCTTGCCATTTCCTCTATCCGTAGTGTGGTTTGTTTTTATATTTTCTCTCGACCCTCAAAAGGATTCATAGGATTAAGTTTGTCTTTCAACTCCTTGATATCCTGCCTATATCCCTCAATTGTCTTTGTAATGATATTTATCTTTTCATTTTTACTCCTATATGGTGCTTTTGCGCTATCTGAAATGCGGTCGTATACCGTTGTTAGCCCCTACTCTAGCTTGTCAGTGTGTTCATTTTCCTCCTCCTTCTCCAACTTAAACTCATTGCAGGTGATCTGTAACATATCTATGACCCCCCTACCAACATTCAATTTAGTGGCATCTGTGTGGGCTCTAGATTGTAATTCTTGCATTATGCTAGCATGGAGTCTGTATAGTTCTTTTGTGGGTATCTTTGCCATGAAAACCTCAAAGTGGTTAATGTCCCCCATGGGTTTCTATGCGGTCTCTTGATCAATTATGAACACATTCCATGTGACCGTGAATTTATCCCTACCTTGAACTACTATCTAAACTGTCTCATCTCCTTCTTTCTCCATATAGGGTCGTTGTGTATTTTCATGTTGCTGCATTGTGGCCTAATGTACTGCATGAATTTGTAATTGTTGTAGAGTTTCATGGAATTCTATGATTTTTTCCATGATCTCTTCTCTCTGTGATTTTGCAGCATGGACCACCTCTTTCCCCTTATCCTAGACCTTGTCTGCCATGAACTCAGCATCATCCTCTATCAAGGTGATGATTGGGTTCTCCTTGGTGTAATTCATCTTTTTGCGTGTCCCCTCTACCTGCGTTGTCATCCTTTTTTTCTATGAGGGATTCGCCCCACTTGTTATCGCTTGTTCCCTTTCCTCGCAATCCTAATATGTATCCCCCTTCTTGGAATCATGTTGAATTTCATCCCAAAGCACCGTTGTTGTCCTCCTTGGTCTCTTTAGCACTATGTTGCTTCTTGATTCTTGAGTGTGTGTCGCAAGCTTCCTAGTGTTAGCATTTGGGTTGTTTACCTTC
>JASDQU010248152.1:2602-16519 GCA_032191745.1 Picea mariana
GACAAGCCCTCTATATGTGTTCTCCACTACGATTGGTCCATCTTTGGAGGGGTTATCTTCGCTACCTTTCTGCACACGACCTCATTTTTATCCCCTGTGTTAGAGGGGGTTCTCGGATAACTTTCACGATATTGGACTTTGACACTTCCTAACTCAGAATCCAATGTTTGATTTTAATGGCCTTGAAGAGTTTCCTCTCCAACCTAATTCAAGGCCCTAACCCTAAACTAGTTGGTTGACCCTACAAACATAAAAAGTCTAATGAATTTTAGATTTAGCATTAATTTTTATGTCTGGTCTTAAGTCAAAGGTTATGAAAGTGAAACTAGTGGTGTTTGAAAGATGAAAGCAAAATAAACAGAAAGCTAGAAACAAAAACCTTTACTTCACTCAACTCTTAAACAAATTTTCAAACTTAATTTTTTTTCTAATATCTTTGAATAGAAAACTCAAAGAAGGATTTCTCTCGACTACGAGCTACTTATGATCTAATTAAATCATCAATAACTTATGAAAGAAAAGAGTTTTCCCTGGTTACTAATGCAAAACAACACTTTTTAACCAAACAAAGAAATAAAAGATTTTTTTTTATTTGAATGCTCACAAAGAAAAAAGGAAAAATATCAACAAGTCAAAACCAAGAAAACTTTCTGGCCTAATTACAGATCGCAAAGAGTCACTTTAAAAATCACACACAAGCAAATTAAAATTGGACTCTCACACTTGTCTAAAAACCCTATAACAGAAAATTTTTGAGGAAAACTTCTAAATGAAAAAAGAAAGCTATTGCTGTGATCAAACCTAAGTTACTGACCGCTATGACATAGATCCAAACCTGAGAGGTATAACTCTTGTCAAAAGAAAGGATGACTGCCTCACCTTCAACAAGAATTATCTCCACAAGCACATTGCTGATAGTTCAACAGCGAGCGTGTGCACACGAGCTGTGTAAAGTCAGAGCATGTGTACACGTGTGCTGGCCTTATAAATGTCGCGTGTGAAAAGCCAAGCAAGCCAACCCAGGAAAAGACTACTAGTACTGAGAACCAAAATCTCTTGAAGACTCAGACACTTACTTTAACATAAAAAGAAAACAATTCAAGGAAAAATTCATAGAAAAAACCAATCCAAGGTAAAACCTAAGCTATAGACTGCAAACAATAAAGACTAGAAAGAGTTCCAAAAAACCCCTGAGAAGGACTAATTTTGACAAGGAAGAGGATGACTTCCTCTTTAAAATAAATTTTCTGGAATCATACACGCGACTGACACTTCCTCAGCTAGCGTGTACACGCGGGCTGTGAGAATGCAGGGTGCAGGTACACACGTGCAGACATTATATAGGCCGTGTGTACCTCTGTGGGTCTTGGAAAAAAAAATTATATTCAAGCAAAGAAACAAAGATAACTGGTATGAAATACCAGAATCTCTGTTAGCTCAGACTTTTGCAGAAACTTTAAGAACAGGAAATGAAACCAGTTCTTAAAAATACCTAAAAAATATTGCAAGGAACCCTAAAGATCTCCCCAGTATGGTCACCAATTCTGTTGTGAGTGGGAAATCCCTCTACAGACTAGCACTTAGGGTTTAATTATGCATGCAGAAAAAACCTAAAGATTTCTACCTTCTACCGTCGTCTCGGACCTAATCCCCATTATTCTTAAGCAAATAGTTAAGAAGATCAAGTGAGCATACCTTATTTCGGGCGTTTGATAATGATCCTTCCTCATGCTTGATCTCTCTTTGACTGCAACTCTCCTCCCAAGGCTGAACTGCATTCACACAAGACAAATAACAAATTCCACGTGCATTTGATATATAGATTAATGGGTTAGAGATTCAATAAACAAGTATGCAATAAACCATGAAAACCTCATATGGTGGGATGGGAAAAGTACTTATTTATTATTAATTTCAACAAATCAACTTACAATGATGAAGCCGGCCGCTGCTCCATGAACCTAGTCCTGGGCTCCTCTTCAACTGTCTTCCAACTTCTTTGCTCTATCTTTCTCTTTGCACAAGGATGGCTAAAGGGTTGGGACAAAGGGAATGCACAATCGGGTATAGTTTCTTTACTATGATTCTCCTCTTCCAAATGGGACCCCTAACCCTTCTTTTATAGGCTAGAAGAAGCTAGGTATTTGGTCGAACCCTCGGCCATGCATGGCCGGAAGGTTTAGTTAACTCACCCAAAGTTGTGTGTTCCATCAACAAATTTCCTTTTTTTGTACTTTTGTAGGTACACGCAGGCTGTTTTGGGTCAGCTAGCATGTACACCCATGCAGTAATAGAGCAGGGCATGTCAGCCTTTATAAAAGGTGTTTTTAAGAAGAGTTTTTCAACAGTGTTTTGGCAAAGAAGGAATCTGAGATGGCCTGATGCCAGGTAAGCATGTCTGGTGCAAATTAGAGTTATAACACTTGGGTCCGGAGGTACAGAAGAAATAATCCCTAGTACAAATGGAATCATATGAGGAGGAAGAGATGAAGCCGCTGGAGCACAAAAAGAGAACATTACCCATGTTCTCGTAACCTCCAGAGCAAGCTATGTTGACATGTAAGGATGTCAATGAAATTATCAGTGCTGCATTCATCAAAGAGCCAAGGTTAGGAAACCCAGGACGGGGATCTCCTCAAGTAAGGTTATGAACCCTAATCCCATTTCATCCACTGTTCCTCACACTCGCTCAGTGGCTCGAGAAACCCACATTATAGACATCTAGGAAAAACCTAAGCCTGACACCTTTCCATCCATCACCATCATCATTGAAAAACCTCCATCACCACCACAACTTGAGTCATCACCTCTAGAAATTGCCATTCCATCCCAAACCATCGACCTGGAACCCATGCAGTTGGATCCCCCAGACATACCCGAGCAAAGACCAGAACTCACTGGTCAAAACCCAGAAATACCCAAACAAGGCTAGAAATCATTGGTCCAAACCCTGAAGCCCAGAACCAACAGATTATACCCTTTATGCCAATTCATGACACTCAGTCTTCAATGAAGATGCAAACAATACCGAAGCCGCGAGTCCTAAGTCCCTAGTCCACTTCCTCAACAACCAAGGTTGAGGGTGCTATCAAAAGCGCAACTCCAGAAGCTGAGGTCCACAGAGATGCAGAGGTACCAGAGGTTCAAAAGGTACCTGATACGGCCTCAGGATAAAGTGCAACATCTGTACAAGAAAAAATGGATCTAGTCCTCCAAAACCCACAATAGTGCACAGAGTTGCTACAACTCTGCCTGGCCAGGACATAAGTACTAACATTCCTACCATCGGTTTTGAGGTTGAGGCTTGCACCAGGACCATCTATAGGAGAAGAGGAGGTGGAGACGCCTTCAGAGCATTCAATGGCTAGTGGAATCCCACTGCAGGTCCTAATACCCAGGGAAGCCACCCCTTCTTCCATTGACCTTGCACAGTGGCCAACAAAGCAACTAGTCGGGATGATCAGAGCCTCAACTGATCAATTGGAGCAAAGGCTCCAGCAAGCCAAAAGGAATACAAAGTTCACAAGGGAGGAAGCACTCCTTACTTAAGCACACAGAACACAGGTGAAATACACCAAGATCCAAGCGGAGCAGACACTGGAAAGAGTCCATGAGAATCTTGTTTAATCTTGGATGGAAATAAGGAAGGTAGCACCACAAATTCCAGATTCCAGTGCTGTAGGAGAGCCCAAGCATCATATTGAGCTACTCCAAGGAGCATGGTCATAGCTGTCCATTCGTGCAGAGAAGCTGAAAGTATAGTTGTGGGAGAGTCAACAAGAAGCAGAACAACAGCCTCAAAAAATAAAAGAACAAATGGAGAAAATAGTGCTGGAAGATAATAATGCCCAAGAAACACTGCACAAGTGCACAACCGAGTGCAAAAGGATATTTCACAAAGTCAGCGACTGGATGGGAATTATCGCAAGGTGCAATCAAAATTTGGAGGATGTGCACGCACGAATACAGTTTCTTAATGAGGCACCATGGATCTGCTGGAGAAACAAGAGAAATTCGATTAGATCCAACAAGAGACATTGATATGAACGCTTTGTTTGAAGCGCAATCCGTAGCGAAGAAAGAGCTGTGTGCATTTTGACCTGTCGTTCAAATAGTGTACATGCAGATACATCAAGTAGATGCTACAACTGAGTCTGAATGGAAATATCTAGTCACATCCAAGCCTAAAGGATGTATCAAAGATGAGAATCAACAGTTTGTAGCTGAAGCCTCACTCCTTGCCAGGAAGTGGCAAGATGAAGTTGGGACTTTCCAGGAAGTCAGGAAGTGGGCCTTAGAGTTGGTCCCAGAGTTGGGCCCTTCATTTGAAGAGGCTGAAAAGGTGAAATCACAAGCAGAATATGAAAGCAAAGTGGAGAAGGAGGACAAAGTAAAGCAACATGCATTTCTAGAAGTTGCAAAAGAGCCAATTACTTGACTCGAGGGCGAGTCAAGGATTGTGGTCGAAGCCTATTGGGCCATTCTTTTTTGGTTTGAAGTTGTGCAAGGAGGACTATAGTCCCAGTTTTGGTCAAACATGAGTTGCACAAGATACAAAAGAGATTGACAGTGGAGCAAGCAAAGAAATAGAAAACAATTGTCAAAAGGGACAACACAACACCAATGAGGAAAAAACAATTACAACATAACAAGAACAAGAAATCATGTAGAGCCTAAATCTAGAAGATCCCACTCAGCCTATATATGAGATGCATATTATTGTAAAAGGGTTGGGTTTTTACTGTTATTGTTGGGTATGGTTGGGTGTATTTTCTTATTTTTAGGGTTTTTTCATATATTGTATAGAGTGCGCAAACAAACAACATGTTCTATGATTGTAACTTGTATGCATTTTTTGGGAAGAAGGGTAGATAGAGATCTGTGACATGATTCCAGAGCCAAAATCTTGTAACAAAGTACAGATTTGTATCTCTGAGATTGTATATGAGAAGCTCTACTGATAATATATATGAAATGACCTAAATTTTGAAATTACCATGTTATTCTGTGTGCATACTTATGAATTGTCTCCTTACAGTAATTCTTTATGCTTGATAAGATCAATATGCCGTCTCTATGTACAAATGATTTCACAACTTGAGTGTCTTTATTTCCAGTATGAATGAGTTCAAATTTGTTATGTGGTTAGTCTATCTTGTGCAAGATCATGGTGAATCTTGAAGATTATGGAAACCCACCTAAGTATTCTCCTTTCCCTTCCCTACCTTTCTGTCTTGGTTGAGCTTTGGGTGAGACTTCTTCTCTTCAGAGGAGATGAAATTTCCAGTGCTCTAGAATACTCGGTGCATTTTGTTGGTAACCTGAGAAGGACCATGGTCTGATCAATTCCACACCAACAATTAGGTTATTGATTGAAGATCATTTGAGAAAAATGAATCGATCATGGGATCATTTCCTCTTATGGGGTGGTTTTAATAAAGATGTCGCTGCCAAAACTAATTCCAAGAAACTTGAAACTCAACCTAAAGAGGATACTATTGTTGAAAAATCGGATGACATCTCTAAGCCTGCCATGCAAATCAACACTGTTTTAACCAAAAGTATGAGAAGATGCTCATTGGAAGGGCATAGGGAAGCCTCAAAACCTATACCCATTAATAAAAAGGTTTATACTTGGAAGCACATAAAAAAAACTAGGAAATAACATGCCAAAAATATTTCTGAGTAGACCCCTACTTCATCTAGGTGCTCCAAACAAGGTTCCTCTAATGAGTCAACAAGAGAAAAAAAGGAGCAAGTTGTCATTTATTTCAGAACTCCTCATACTAGGGAAAGCAATAAATTCAGACTTAATTTCAAGTCTATGAGTAATCCCTCCCTTCATACCTCTATTATCAATTTAGAAGAATCCATAGAATCACATGCAAAAAAAAAATAGGTCAGTAAGAAGAAGTTTGCAAAACCATTGAAGAAGAAAGAAGTAGCAGAGAAGGGTAAAACAAAACAAAAACAAAGTGGATTTTTCAAGAAGATAGTTAAAGCTAAAGAAGTCATGGATGAGAAAAGTAAGAGGATTAAAGAGAGTCAACCCAGTAGGATTTATGTGTTAGTTGAGGACATTGAAATTCTCAAATGAAATCATATGGTAAAGTCTGGAATATGGAACTGCCAAATGAAATGGTAGCGCCCTGTTTTCAAAATTTTGGCAATAATTGAACTCCAATTTGGGTAACGAATTACAACTTATGGTGGATCCTTTTTCCTTGGAATACTTGATGCTTGTTTTGAGATGATATATCAGCTATAACAGGTCAGATCATATTTTGGAATATGATATGATAAGCTCAAGGGATTGGATCCTATTTCCTTGGAATTTTGATGCTATTGTGGGGGATCTTATCTACTCCAAGAAGGATGGATATCTAGATATTTAAGGAATATTATCTCTACCTAAATCAAGCAGATTTTCTATTTTTAGTTAAATATCATAAATATGTTATATTATGCGATTTAAAACTTGATGTTGTGGGCTGCAGACAGAGCATAAATTCCATATTTAGTTTCAGGAAAATAGTAATCAAATATAGCACCAAATCTCCATACAAGGAAAGGTATTCAACACCTATGCATCAAGACTGAAGAAGGCTAGTGCATGGAGCTTCTAGTACATATTTTGAAGAATAGTTAGTTATATTAATCTTTTAAAATTTCTATATATTTTAGATATTCGAGAAAGTTGTAATTAATACTTTCAATAAACTTTGGATCTGGATATTGATGTAGTTATTCTATATATTTTGGAACTTTTCAATGTAAAAGGGGGGTTGAGGATTTGAGAAGGAGAGACTTGGGTGCATGTAAATTTTCTTGTTAATGACAGTTTGATTAATACATAAGTACATATTTTTTCATAGTAGATATTTATGTGCTAATGCTTTCAAGCTTGTGTTCTCCTATTGTGTATGCTATCTTATCTCAGTTTTCCATTTGAATGTGGGTTTCTTCTAGTATTTAATTGAAGGTAGATGGTTCATAATTCATCCTTCATTCTTTGGATTCATAACAATTAAATACTTTCATTTTTCCCTCTAAAATTAACATAGAATTAATTCTAGTTAATGCTTTGCGTTAGTGGACTGTTAATTCTCATTTCTGCCACCATACTACAACGAATTTAGTCATTTGAAAATGTTGTCTGACTTGCCTTTGTCATTGAATTGTTCCACCACCATTTATTGTTCATTCTGTTTAATTTTCATCCCTTTTGAATCCATTCCTAATGATTATTTTCTCTTAACCCTACCAAACACCAATTCTAAATCCTCACTTACTAAAAATTTATCCATTGTTCTTGATTATATGACCATTTAGTGATTGATTGAGTTATAAGAGAGAGCCCTCTATGGGTTGGAAGGGCTAGCTTCCAATCTGAAATTTGGTTTGATGGTTACCTATGGGTTTTACTCCCACAACCTAGGAAAATTACAGAATGATAACATAAGGCATTCTAATAAGATCACATATTTTGTTCTAGAGAAATACCTTAATACATCTCCTATTCACCTAACCTTCTCTCTACCATATACTTAAGGTTATATTCTTTTCACAAGATTGTTCTTGAAAGTGACATTATTTAGATTAAATGGAAGCCAAAATGCCATCATTCATTTCTGAAAGATGTGGTTCATGCCATTCTTCTACATTTTTCGATGGTTTTTCCTTTTGAAGATGTTTGTCTTTTGGCTTTCATTTTGGGTCATGCATTATCTGTTTGGAATTTGGAGTACAATACTCAACCATGCCCTTTAGTAAAATTCATTTACTGGCTCGTTGTTTTGGCCATGCCTCAAGAAATATTTTTTGTATGTAATACTATTAATAAAAGTAAGCACACTTCTTGACTGAAAGTGAAGATTATTATTCTTGAATTCAAATATTGGATGCTTAACATGTGATTAATATGTTTTGTAACTAGCAATTTACTCCTATTGAAGGAAAATAATGTAATGTGAAAAAAAAAAAAATATGTTAATCCCATATCCTAAGAAAAGGTGTTGTTAATAACCCCCGGCCCCATATGTTGCATGTGACATTTGGAGAACTATAATATTAGTATACCTTCCACTCAAAATGTGGAATGAGTATGCTAGGATCTGATCATATGGAATCAAGTTTAAAAATAATTTTAGTTAGCATCTATGCTAGATGAACACATATCCAAAGGAATTGAAACTTGATATTAAAGATGGTCATTTCAATATTTGTGCGGCAATAAGCTTTAGAATAAAAAGCTAGAAGATTAGATTCTAGCAAATGAAGCTAACATAATTAATTCATTGGATGTATAAGCAATTATTTTGGGGAGTCAGAGTAATCCATTAGAAATAAACAAGTATCAAGGGAGGTCATGGAAATTGTTATTTTGATTAGGAACTGCAACAACTATTTTTAATGTGATTATCTGCAATGTTGATCAGTTCCATCCATACTTTCAATTTTTTTTTGGTGTAGATGAAGGTATTAGTTCCATTAACAATTATTTTATTGTACCCTAATTTCTCAGACTTCACCAGTGAGAGCATGAACTTAACATATTTTTACCGACATCCCTATATGGACACTTGAGTTTGAAGTCAAACCAGTTCACATTTGCAGGTGTTTTATATCAGTGAAAACTAGAGATTGTTGTGGTTGATGTATCCAAACTTTGAACAGTTTCTATATGAATTCTAAGAACTCTTTGATTTCATCTATGCATTGATAACTATGAATTTTATGACTGTCCTGGAGGGTTAGGGACCAACTCACCTGGACAACGTTGTGTGTATTAAGCATTTCAATAGTATTGTGTGTGATTATTATATTGTGTTTTGGGATTTCCTATTATTCAATGTGAAGACTATTTTATTGGTAATCTCTCACAACATAATAGCAATTCAAATCAATTGTTTATGAGAAGTGTGTTAAACATGAGTGCACACCACACATTGGTTTTTATAAACACCATTTATGAAGTTACCTAAGGTCATCCTAACTAGCATGCAATCTTAAGCATTCTATGTCAAGGAGAGTAAGGTACATAAGGCATTAGGAAATCTTGTATAATCATCATGGAGAAACATAAATGTCTCCATCTTAGAACCAATTGAATACATCATTCATATTATGTTTGGTTTCGATATTCTTTATTTATTGTTGTCCTATTTATGTTTTTACTACTGTAATTGGCCTTTACCAATTCAATGTTTTGACTTGTGATGTGAAGGAGCTCATGGATTGGGAGCACAAAAGTGTGAACATTGGAAAAATGCATGCTTTTGGGCATGATGCACATGTCACTATGCTTCTTAGAGCTACGAAATTACTTCATAAACACAAAGATAAGCTCCAGGTTCTTTTTAGGCCTGTATGTTTGGATTGTAGTGTAGTATGTTAATGAAATAAACCAGATGGAAGCATGGAAGTGATAAATAGTTCAAAATTTGAAACTGGAGGATGCTTTTAATGTTAACAATTTATATTTACACCTTTTTTAGTTGGAAAATAGTGGGACTAAGTGATCTTCTATGCCTTTTGAATTGATTGAAGTTGACAATGTTTTGGGGAAAATTGTTTTTTTGAATACAATTATGAAGGATTTTTGGGATTCATGATTATCACCAGTGAGATCTATGATGTTAATGCATCATGATTTGTTTGGTTGTAGGAATCCTTGTTCTATCTTTAGCCTGAAGGTATTAGCAGTATTTTGTGTAGAGTTCACATTTAATTTTCTTGTTCCTAATAACAATGTCGATTACATGAGATGGAAAACAAGAAGATAATATTAGTGAGAGGTACTACTTCTAAATTGTTGGCCAATATCCTCTACTCATATCGAGTAATGAGCCTATCAGTAGGAACAATGATTTTTGGATGGGATGAATCGGTAATAGAAAAATTGATGTTATAGACGTGGCAGTGTGTTATATTATGCGCTAACAAGAATAATAATGCTATTATTGGCTTTAAATTCACAAGGCCCTGGTCTATATTATGTATACAGTGAAGGAGGAAGACTTAAGGGAACACATTTTTCTGTTGGATCTGGTTCACCATATGCTTATGGTGTCCTAGATAGTGGGTAGGGTTTGCTAGCAATTTTTTAAGTCTTGATCAACTTCTATTTTTTGAAGTTGACTTTGTATTGAATTATTCTTGTCTTATGATCACAAACATAAGTATCATTGGGATATGCCAGTGGAAGAAGTTGCAAAACTAGCTCGCTTCTCTGTATACCATGCAACATTTTGTGATGGTGCCAGTGGGGGTGTGACAAGTGGTATGTAGCATTTTATAATTTGACATACTTGATATATTTCATTATAGATGTAGTTTATTTATGATCATATGGGTAATGGATGTTCTTTCCTTCAGTGTACTATGTAGGTCCTCAAGGTTGGAAGAAGTTGTTTGGAAATGATGTGGGTGAACTTCATTGTAAATACTATCCAGTCACATAAAATGTCAAATCAAATCAACAATATAGTTCTATGTCAAAGAGATTGGATCACATATATTAAAGCTCTATCCTCAGAAAATACATTGTTTCTCATATCCTCAAGCACACCCAATCTTTTTTAACTTATGTTAAGATTTTGTTGTAATGCTTAAATGTTGTTTTAACTTGGTGGTTTTGCACATGTTTTGTAAGATGCAGGTGCATTATCATCGATAGTCGAAGGTAGGGGAAGATTCACTCAATGGCCATTGTAATATTTTGAAAAGACATCGATGCAGATGATTTTCATGTAAAGTATGGAGACAACTTTTGTCATGGACTAGTATTAGTCCATTAGTGGATTTTCAATTGGAAACTCATATTTATTGTAATATTACTTGACATTTTATATAATATAATTTATGTGATTGAAAATTATATGTTTGTACTTGATATTATTTACCCATTGTAATTAACTAATTTGAATTTGCATGATTCATATGATTCACGTGTGCATTAGATGATCATGAATATTTTATGATTTTTTTAAATTTAGACACAATATCATGCTTAATTTATATTGATTAATAATGAACACCATTAAAACCACTAATAAATAATGAACACATATAAAACGACCAAAAGTGACCAAATTGGTCGTTTATATTGATTGACAATGACCACAAATAAAATGACTAAAAATAATCACATTAGTAATTTATATTCTAAAACCACTGAAAAGAGATAAACGAGCACTACAAAAGTGAGAGATAAATGACCAAACAAATGACCAAAAAATGACAAAAAATCGCAAATAAATGACCAAATGGAAACTTTGGTCATTAATTATCAGTCACTTATCACATGACCAAAACATGGTCATATTTAGCTTGGTCATTTATAGCTTATCTTGTGGTCATATTTGGTCATTAATTGCCACATGTAATGACCAAATTTATGACCAAATTAATTATCAAATATACGAACACAAGATAAGATATAAATGACCAAGCTAAATATGACCACATTTTTTGTCGCGTGATAAGTGACTACTAATTAATGACTAGTGGTCACCAACTAAAAAATGGTCATTTATATGCAGATTTTGGTCATTTATCTCTCATTTTGTACTAGTGGTCAATCTCTAAAAATAGATGTTGAAGATATCTATTTTAGCATAGGACTCTCACGACGAGGTGATATTTCTAACCTCCATACTCGAGGAGGAGGGGGAATGACTAGTGAAAAGTATATTTCCCTTTATTGCACCCTAGGAATACAACTTGTTGGGAGTCCTAATCCGAAGCATAGAGAGCTTCATTCTGAATATCATTCAATTGACCATCGCAAGGATTAACGAATCAACCAAAATACACCAAGATTTGAGGCCAAAAATGTTTTATGTGGTAGAGTGTCTACAACCTACCATCTATGACTGGAACTCTATGTAATTGCAACACATGAAAATATAACTTACTGAGTGTAAGAAGGAAAAATGAAAAAATTTGGTCATGGAAGTGATCTCTGCACCTTCTTTTTTGTGAGGGTTCCTTCCATTAGCCTGAGAGTATACATGAAACGACATGTACACAAGATATCATGCATGGCCATGTGGAAATGATGTCCAACCCATATGATGAAAACTTCTTCCATTGGTGGGAGAGATAAGTAATAACTATTGATTATTATCACTATGAGGGGACATAATTTATCCGAGACCTAGACATGCCCGTTGTACCTGACATAGCTCAGGGAGAGATAGGTAATTTTTAATTTTTCAAAGTTATTTAATTTTTATTAATTTTATTTATAAAGTTCTTAAGAAGCAAATATTTTTAGCATGCATAACAAAGTTAACAAAATGATATGAATGTGCAGACATTGGTCCAAGGAGGCTTGAGGGATACCCATGTCACCTTTGCAGAGGACGTGGTATGGAACAACCGAGCAAGGATGCCAAAAGAGTAGAGAGGGTTCTCTAAAACATCTAGAGTAATCTAGAGCATTTGACACACTAGGTACCCATGGTGCAAATAGAAGACCTGCTGGAGCACATGTAATGACACATTGTTGGAGTACCATGGGCTTGGGAGCAGCTATTCTAATGCTTAGAGATTGTCGTAATCTGCTAGAGAGACACACATGTGGGGGTGGGGCCCTTGACACACACACACACACACACACACACACTAGGGGACAAGAGCCCAATTTTGTAACTATGGCCCACTTTTTGTACTTAATGAACATTAAAGTAATTATACTTAGATTGTTATGTGCAAATATGAAAATTTTTATATACATTTATATGTGTGTGCTTCTGATTTTTAATTATGAGACAAATTCCAATCTAAAACGCAATTAGAATATGCATTGGATACTAAATTTGCAGTCCTAGAAACATGAACATACATAATGTAGTTAAAATAGTGTTCTAGAAGATGTACACGAAGGAATCGTCGAAGAAGCGTATGATCGCATACACAATATTCACCGTTTAATTATGACACTACCATATGGGAATCCATGCAAACTTCCAGTGATAGGATACCATGCAAAATTTCATCCCTAAGAAGTTAAATCATGACGCTATACTCGACCACATTATTGGTTGTTGACCCCAAATAAGCGCCTACATATGTTACCACCTGGACCAAAGGCAAGTAAATAACCCACTCAACATAAGAAAGGTTTTGAGTGTGATGAATGGCATCGTTCATGAACCTGATGAAGACCGAATATTCCAATGACATCTACCAATTAAGCACAAACATCATAAGAAAACCAAAATAGGACGAAAATGAACTATACAAGTCCTAAATACTACCAATGTACAATAATTACAAAGGGGAAATCACCTGAACATTGACACTCAAGCATAATATCTCTTGAGATAGATCCCATTTATGGGCTCTGACAACATATTACCTTCATAATTAGATAATTCATAAGCTCCCTTCCATAGGCATGCCTCACGATGTAAGGACCATGCCAGATCAGGTTAAAACAATATTACCAACTTAACGAAAACTTTGTCGAGGTCTCATTTTTTCAAGGGTCACATTTTTTACCTCGTTTTTAAAAATGGTGCTACCGGTAGCGCCCCCCTCCCCTTTTAGGTGGTATTTTGATATTTTAAATTTTCCGATCCATAATATTCCACAATATTTTTTTTAAATGCTTATTTTTCATCTATTTTCAAATTAAATTTTTTTTTTTCAACGATGTTCTTAGTCATTTTTCCATACTTCTTTCAATCTTAAAAATATTTTTTACCATTTACTTTTTTGAAATTAATATTTTTCATATAATTGTGTCTCCTTAATTAATTTATAGTTCCATACTTTTAAAATATAGTGGAAAACATCATTTTTAACAAATTGTTTACCTTTACTTCAATACATACAAAATAATTGTAATTAAATAACATTATTTTTGAATATTTAACAAAAAAAAAAAGTAATTTTATTTTATTTTTA
>JASDQU010248154.1:2255-16593 GCA_032191745.1 Picea mariana
TCATGATTTTATTCGTCAACTTCATATCGTGCATGAAGATGTTCAGATTAACATTTTCAGTTATTCATTAGAGGCGATTGCTCATTATTGGTGTGGATATATTCCCATTGCGAGCATTATCTCTCTGACAGGTTTTCATGCAGCTTTCAATTCATTTTGTAAAGAGTATTTTTTAGCTGAGTATCTTTATGAAAACTATTGTGATGAGTTTTCTTTGCTTCATAAAGAATCTGCTAGTCACGAAAACCAGATTTGTGATGAAACATTTATTGTGGAAGAAAATATTTTCCATGAATATAGAGAGAGGTTGAATGATATTCATTATGATAGAAATAACATAGAAACATCTGGAATCATATCAGATGTATCTGTTGTTTTAAATTTTTATGAAGATCAACATGTCTCTTTTGAATATTTTGATATCGAAGAGCAAGTGTATACATCCATAGATATTTCTCCTAAATATGAAGCTGAGATAAATGATAAGTTAGTTAAAAAAACTAGGGAAGATTCCTCTCTGTTTTTTCCTAGCTTTTCAGATTTGAAGGCAAATTTTGTTTGCTTCTCTTATGAAGAAAATCCAAAGGATATTTCTTTTTTTGAAACAAATTTCTTTAGAAGCCCTGCTTATAATGAAAAAATTGTTTCAAATACTGACCAAGAACATCCATTTTTTTATGAATATCCCAACGAAGATGATGAAGAGAAGATTTTTTTCATGGCTTCTTTGGAACCTCGTAGCATGGTTCATGTTATGATAATTATGAATCTGATCCTTAGGAGGGCCATGGAGGAGAAAATGAAGAGCTAAATGTGCAGCTTATCTCATTTCCAACATTTATAAATGAGCATATATCACTTGGGATTAGTAAGGCTACATCAATCCTTTATCCACATGTACATGCTGAGAACATCAAACAACATGTGAGAAATGATGAAATAAAGGAGGTAGTGTTTTACCAGTTTAGCATGCCTTATTATGAATTTTATGACCCTGTGGAGTTATATGTGGAGTTGAACTTTCCAAAATCATTGGAGCCTACAAAATTAATCATCTTATTATCATTTGGAGGTATTGTTAGTATTCCAAAACATGTTTTCATTCTGCTGTCATAGTTTCCTTACCTTTTATGGATCATTTGCAGTGAAAAGAAGAATTATGTTACCAAACAGTTTGGGTGGCTATGGTGAAATTTTGTCTTCACCTGAGCATTGTAAAGTTCAGTTAGAGTAGGGTCTTGTATATAAATAAGCATGTGTGAAAGATTTTCAGATTTCAGTTTTCTTTTAGTATTTGAATAAGTGACCCCATAGCCCTAGGATAAGACACTGAAGTTTCTTGTTCTTGGCAGCACACAGGGAACATGACATGTCCTGTGGAGCCAAATGTTAGCACATAAAGTTGTCATGGGTCATATGTAGTTATTTTTAATACCGAGGTATACACCTCTGCCGAGTCTCTCTCTTTTTTGCATATGTTCCTATAATTGTTTCCTCTTCTGGTTGATACATTCAAGTTGGTCAAGTATGTTGTATGCACAGGGAAAAACTATCAGAAAAATGTAGCATTTAGAGCAATCCATTTCGGTCTTGAAATACAAGAAAACAAACAAGTTCAATTTTCAACGGTGGAGATCCCATGTGCAGTTCAGATTAACGGCTCTCGTGCATTTGGAGTTTCAAAATTGGGCAAGGATTAATGACCAGACAGATGCCCCGAAGTGCCGAAGTCCCAAAGTGATGAGAGGCTACCACATCAATAAGAAGAAAGTCACTTCGGGAGATATGCATTCCCGTAGTCAAAATCTCCCAAAGCCCGAAGTCTCGAAGTAACGAGAGACTGCCATGTCAACTGAGAGAAAGTCACTTCGGGAGATATCCATGCCCACGTTCAAAAGCTCCCGAAGTCCTGAAGTTACGAGAGGTTGCCACACCAACTGGGAGAAAGTTACTTCAGGATATTTCCGTCCAAAAATGTTGAAGTCCCAAAGTGACGTCAGGCTTCCACGTTGCTTCAGGCCCTACCACTCCATGGGTGTTTTTCAACTCAACACATGGAACTTATCCTCTGACGATGCATAACATTTATTTCAGGCGACCACGTCACTCCAGGCCCATACCACTCCGGGATTTTTTCATGCTTCACAATCTAGAACTCTTGAATCCCGAAGTGTCGAAGTGCTGAAGAAACATGATGCTCATCCATCAATAGTTGTGACAACATAATGACTTCAGGACACCATGTCAGATTTGGAAGATTGTCCTTCGGGAGATATTCTTCCTCAACATTCAAATCGCCCAAACGTCGAATTTGGCTCCATCTATAAACATGGTTAAGAGGATTATGGAGTTGGAAGATGAATAAATTTTAGCGGGGGAGATAAAATAGAAGGGTTACCCAGATCGCAGATTGCAACAGATCAACAGTCACACTTCATTGCAAGGACAGAACATGCTTGAATGTTAAAATTCTAGAGCGGTCCCGTAATCAAAACAATGGTATTGCAGAAGAGGTGTGTGGTAGTTTGTGGTGGATTGCAGGGGTCGAAGCAGTGTGGACCCAAACCTTCCTTGAAAATTTATGCAATTGCGTGCTTATATAGGTTCCAATCCGAGAGAAATGCGTGGAAACAAACTATGCGTTAAGCCTCATCTTGATCCCAAGGAGAAATCAGTTAATGAAAGAAGGACTAGTGGTTGAAAAATTGACTACCCCTTTAAATGGAAGCATGGGGGGTCTGGCCGAGGAGACAAAAGCTGTTAGCCTGAAGTACCACAGAGGGATTTTTTTCCTGCAGGCCCATACTGACCAGAGTTTCCTTCTGAATTTTTGAGTGAATATGACTTTGAAATTAAGAATATAAAGGGAAAGGAAAATTAAGTGGATGATGCACTCAATTGGAGAGCTCATAAAATGCATATTGCAGCCATCATCATGTACAATATTGATTTAAAAGATAACATTGTTGCAACAACAAGTTTATATCAATAGTATGTAAAAATAAAAGAGATATTACAACAAGGTAGTTTTCAGCAGAAATTTAATTCTTATGAGTTAAAAGAAGATGGAATTATCATGTACAAGAGAAAAGTATATGTGCCGAATTCTAGTGAGATGAAAAATACATTGATGAAGGAAATGAATAATGTGTCGTATGTCGGGCACCCACGTCATCAAAAGACAATTTTAGTTGTGAGAAGATAATAGTTTTGGCCGGGAATGAAAAAGAAAGTGGCTAATTACATAGCTAGATGTATAGAATGCCAAAAAGTAAAGACATAACATAGGCATCTGACACATTTGATACAACCTTTTCCTATTCCAAAATGGAAGTGGGAAGTTGTCATGGTTGATTTTATTACAAAAATTCCGAGAACATTGAAGCAACATGATTCCATCATGGTGGTGGTGGATAAATTGACTAAGGAAAGACATTTCATTTCAATAAAGACTACACACAAGGAAAAAAATATTGCAGAAATTTATAAGAAAGAAGTTGTCAGCCTACATGGGGTACCTAAGGAAATAGTTCAGATAGAGATCCAAAGTTTACTTCAAATTTTTGGAAAGGTTTGTTCAAGGGCTTTGGAACAAATCTAAATTTTAGTACAATGTATCATCCAAAGTCAAATGGGAAAACATAGAGGACCAAATGGATAATTAAGGACATACTTAGGATGTATGTGATGGAACATCCATCAAAGTGGGAAGATTATATACATTTAGTTGAATTTGCATACAATAATTGTTATCATGCCTAATTGAAAATGAGTATGTTTGAAGCATTATATGGTCGAAAATAGGGATGATTTTAGGGGCTAAATTTCACTCATGGGCTAATTTTCCATGTTTTTTCCAAAAACGAGATTCACTATTTTAAAAAGGATTCGCCCAAATTCTATAGGATAAAATTATTTTACCTTAAAAATTGCCAAAATTTTATAAAAACTATATAAAATCCTTAGAAATTTGAATTTTAGAAATTTGAAAATTTTTACAAAAATATTGTCAATCATTTATAATTGGCATATAAAGGATTAGTAAGATTTGCCAAGGTTTCTACATTTTAAAATAAATTTCCATCCTTAAAATCATCCCTGGCCGAAAATGTAACACTCTGGTAAGTTGGGATAATCCAACAGACATAGTAGTTGTTGGGCCAGATTTATTGAAGGACATGAAAGAGAAGATAATAAAGATGACAAAGATAAAAAAAAAATTGAAGGCTTCCCATAATAG
The DNA here is from genome assembly GCA_032191745.1 of Picea mariana. NCBI lineage: Eukaryota > Viridiplantae > Streptophyta > Pinopsida > Pinales > Pinaceae > Picea > Picea mariana. Next base: position 6,496 of record JASDQU010248154.1, read on the forward strand.
GTAGAAACGTTATGCAAACAAAAATAGAGTGTTTCGAGATTTTAAAGTGAGATATCATGTGTTTTTAAAAGTGAAGGAAAAGAGAAGTTATCTAATATTAGGAAGTTGCCCGAAGCTGGAAACAAGATACTGTGGAACTTTTGAAATCTTAGAAAAGATAGGGTCGGTTGCATACATGATAGCATGACTTGCCTCCATATGATTGCATAATGTATTTCATGCATCATTATTAAAGAAATATGTTTCTGATCGTAACAACATAATTCAATGGAATGTGATCCAGGTGGAGCACGAAGTGGATTTTTGGGTGGAACCAGTACACATCTTGGAATGGAAAGTAAAAATGATCGGGATCAAGGCCATAGAGATGGTAAAGGTTCATTGGAACTATTATGGTCCTGAATATGATACATGGGAGCATGAAGAAAATATGCCGGAAGAATACCCACAAATTTTTGACAATTTTGAAGAAGACAGAATGCAAGACTCCATTTTGACCAACTAGAGTTCTGAAACCATATCTCAGATTCATAGCCAATTTCACTGGGGATCTTGACAAAAGAATGGCTCATTATTTGGGTTAGCCTTGATAAATGGATGGTACATCCCTTGGGTTAGCCATGATAAATGAATGGTGCATTGCTTGGGTCGGCAAGTTGAGGGGAAAAAAATATTATGGTTGGAACTGTTGTTCTAGTTATAAAATTGCATAATTTTATTTTCTAAGTAGTATGATATAAATTTTCATATATGTACATCGACATAATGTGAACCGAGGAAAAAACACAATTGTATGGGAGGGGGAATGTAACATCCCCACTATAATCCCCAATTTAATTAATGCTTATGTAGATATAATATGTGGCTATGACCAAGCAATGTAATATGTGAATTGTATTTCTATGTTTAAATAATAAAATGGGATGTCAGCTAATAAGGGGACATGAACAAGTGATGGGGGGATGATTTAATTCACATGAAAAGGGAGATTCTAGTATAATGGCCAAGAGGGGTCCAAGGCAGAAATACCCATGAATATTAATCCAACACATTTTTCCTAAAATTGCTATTTGTATATGAACCTTCTAATTTTTGATTGAGTGTTTCCAAATTCAATAATTGCATTCATGTAAGAGGGTGGGTGTGATTAGTCACATCCCAAAGTTATTGGACACATGGGGGTTGAGTACAATCAACTTGGGGAAGAGTGAGTCAAGAAAGGCAAGCCAAAGAGAGGAAATTCATATGAGTCACGAAAACAATTTTAGACATTGATTTTTTGGGCATGAAGATCAAGTAGAGAGCAGGGAAGAGATCATGGAGCTGGTGCAACCATGGAGGGAGAATTATATAGAAAGATGGAGCATATTGTAGAATATTTGGAGCTCTAAACTGAAGATTCAAGTTTCCATGCATGAAGAGTGAACTTTTGTGCGAGTTTCTCTAAAACACCAAGTGTTTGTTGTTGGTTTGCTTGTAGTTTTCTTAGTAGAGGGCTCCCTTGAGTTTCGAGATGAGAGATTCCTAGATAACTATCCCAGAGAGACCCTGATAAATGAATGGGATTCCTGAGGGACTTAGATAAGTGAATGGGTACATTCCTTGGGTTGGACTGGTCAAGGTGAAGATAGTTGGTGGAAAATTCAGATAGTTGTAGGAAGATATCAGTGGGTTTTGATCTATGATTTGTGACTGGACTATGAGAGACCACCCTATTTTGTGGATTATTGGCCTCAACTAGGGGTTTTTTGAGATTTGGAGCAACAAGTCTATGGTTGGGTGGAACGCCCATCCCGAGCAGCTGGTTGCACGCCTGTTATAAAAGATTAGTGTTTAATCATGTTGTTTTTTTGTTTATGATTTTAATTTTTGTGCATGAACAATGTGTTTTTAGGAATGATTTATATGCTACTGTGCTAAATTATTATATTGCATTTGTGTTGATTTATCATGCTATAGATGCGTCGAGTGCATGTTTGTTTTTACAGTAGTTAAATCTGGTTTAAATTCGTAGTTGTAAGCTACAAGAAATCAACTAATAGTAAAAGAAATATTTTGGTTTAGAGAAATTTTGTTTTTATGAGTATTCTACACCACGATATCCCTTGGTTGGGCTCAGGAATGTTACACCCGTCACTTCACATTTGTTTTCCTAGATCCCACTTACCGCTATTTCAGTAGCTTTTGACCATCCACCTCTTGCATTATTTAGCCTCTATTTTGTATCCACCTATCTAGGAGAGAACAACTGCTAAGAGTGGATCTCACTTTGCTGTACCATTTTCATTCATCTTCCTTAGTTTGGTTTCATGCGCTTGGAACATAGGAGCATGTTGTTAATCCACTCGTTCTCTCCAATCGAGTACCCTTTTATCTCTTTTTCAGACTCATAAAAGGACATGAAAAAGGTACATATTGAGCATAATTATAGTCCTCTTTCATGCTCGTTAAACCATTAAGAAAGCAAAAAATACAAAAAAAAAAGAAAAAGATTGGTGTTTTTATACCATTGGTATATTCTCAAAATGGCAGCATTAGTCGAGTCTCCCTTGAACATGGAACATTTTTTATTCCTCATCATATAGTTGGGTTTTATCTTTCCTAAGAGTGATCCTAGTAATATGAGTTAGAGATACTCCTCTGCCTAGTTACTCTTCCAGTCACCATGGAGAGTGCTTCAATGTCTCCTGTGTTGTCACACTATATTTGTACAACTCTTGTGTTTCGCTTCCAAGTCACCATTGTGTCATGCTATATGTTAAAAAGAAGTTTAATTCTGAGTCAACCATCTACTTATTTGTTGACTTTCTGAGTCGAACTTCCCTGTGTCAATTGTACTTGGTGATACTCTCTCTTCACATCATCTCTCGGTGTATGTTTCATGTTGATTGATGGGGGATACAATAAGGAACTCCTTCGATGGATCTCTTCCTATCTACTTTAGAAAATTATCTGGGAGAGGGATGTAGAAACCAACTAGTACCTTGGAGCTTATGGTCCTTAGTGGTAGGCCTCCTCATGATATACAACACATTTACATCATTGATTCTTGATCAATTAATTTTTACAAGTCTTTGACATTAGATCCTCTATTCAGAGTTTTTAGATTTTACTAAATATCTTGGGATCCATCTTCATCATCAATGGGTCCCCTCACGTCTTTTAATGGTATACATCAATGACATGTAATCAGATGGTTTTTATCATGCTCGAAATCAACTCATGTATTTGCATGATGTAGATTCATATGGTCAAGGTTTGGCATGGGGACCTTGGGTCTAGGGGCCACATCCTTCCTTTACAATATCCCTCCCAAGTTGTTATGGATTATGTCACTTATTTATGAGTATTTTGAAAGAATTCAGGGGATCTTTCCTTAGCGCTTGTTGTCTTCCTTATATCTATGTAATCTGTCATAGGTCCACATTGTATTTATTGGTGGCTATGATTGTGTTCATGACATAGATCTACAATGTATTGTATCATGGCTATGATCTTATTGATGACATGGATCCGCCATGTATTATTTCATGGCCATGGTCTAGAATTTCATATCATGGATCCACAATGTATTGTTTGGTGGCCATGCTCTTCAAAGTCTGAGTATGTCTACCTAGGGGATGGTCTATGTATGCTTTCATATTTGGTGTTTGATTTCAATATATCTTTGAATTTTAGACCTCCTGTGTTCTCTCTTCATGCTGCCTCACATGGGCACTATTTTATTGTAATGTATTTTGGCCATCCATTTCTTTCCTGACCTCACACATTAGGGGGCATCTATTATAGCCTTAATTTCCACCCTACAAGGTTTGAAGGGAATCTAGCAGTAGTTGATATCCAAGACACATCTCTCACTTGAGATTTGGGGAATTTTTTAGGATAGTTGTTGGACACATAGGAGACATCAAGCGACTATAGTCGCGAGACACCTATAGTGCAACAAGCAACTATCTATCAAACTTTCTATATTCAACAAGTTACAAAGATATAAGCGATGGGTGAGTTGTATATTCACGACATGAGCTTAGGAACTCACATCATTCGAATTTCTATTGAGTTCTAGAATATCTAGAATCTCTCCCAAGCCTTTTCAAAGGATATATATAATTAAAGCTAGTCTTGAGCTTGAGGAGGAGAACCTTTTGCAGAGGGGCTTTCCCTGTTAACAAAATCCAGAAATCAGAGTACCTAGCCCGATCAACAAGCTGAGGAGAAGTAAGGAACAAGGAGCCAAAGGAGAATTGCATGAACATCCAAGGTATGAAATTTTGATGTAATTTCTTCATAATTATAAAGATATCATTGGCTTTCCTCCATATTATTTGTGTTTGATTCATGAATGGTTTGTATTTGATATTATGAATAATAGATGAAGGTATATATAGTAATTTTGTTTCTCCTAACAATGGAAGGATAGTGTATAACTGGTTTCTTGGATCTTTCTATGCAGGGAGTAGAATGAATGAGTTGTAGTTGGAGGTCAGGAGCTATAACAACCCGGACACATGAGGACAACCACCAATCTAAGGTATGTTCAACCTCCTTCTTGGGTAAAAAAGGAAATGTTTATTTAGATCTAGGAAGACCATAGGAATCTAGCCTTCTTTATGTCTAGGATCAATAGGTAGATCCTAGGGAGATCTTGTGATCTATCCTGTGAGATCCCTATGAGATTTATCGCATAACAACAATACATGTGGATAAATTTTTTTATAAGAAGAGAAATGATTTAGAGGAGAGGGTTAAACACCTTGAAGGAGACATGTCCACTATATGCCAACCCATTGGTAATTTCACCTTCCAAGTTGAACTTCTCAAACCTTGTTGTCTCATTTTGGGTAGAACGAATGGGTAGTTGAATCTGGGTGTACTCATCACATGGCTAAGGATGCATCCTTGTTCATGTCTTTGGATGAAGCTAACGAGAGGAATATTTTTGGTGCTGATGATTTTTCTATGGATATTGTTGTTCAGAGTGATGTTACCTTTCAACATGGGAGAATTTTCGACGTTTTTCATGTGCAAAACCTCAATCCCAATCTATTGTTTGTTTCTTAGTTGAAACAGACAGGTAAGATTGTGGAATTTTGGCTAGATCAGTTCTATGTTCATGATTTGAAGAAAGGTAAGTTGATATTTATCGGAGTGTTTCTCGACCCAAAGGAGAGTCTATATAAACTATGTGACATGAATCGACCCAACAATGAACCAAATACTCTCCTTTCTCACACTAATGAGTGAATTCTAACTTGACATGAACAACTTAGACACCTGAATTTTCGAAGTCTACAATCGATGGAAAATTAGAACATGGTTGCTAGTATACCTAAAGTGGTTCCCCCTTAAGGAGTTTATAAAGGATGTGTGCTTGCCAAGCATCATCAGGCACCTTTTGACTCTGGAAAAGCATGGAAAGAACATAACCTCCTGAAGTTGGTTCAAAGTGATGTCTTCTGCATCCATCTACCTTCCTTGCTAGGTGAAAGGTATATTTTGACTTTCATTGATGATGTCTCTCATTTCACATGAGTCTATTTTCTGAAGAATAAGAACCTTGTCTTTGAAAATTTCAAGGAATTTATAGCCTTTTCTGAAAAATATTGTGGTCGACCCATCAAGCTCTTGAGATTATACAATGGTGGTGAGTATGTAAGTCAACCTTTTGAATAATTCCTAGCTCTATCCGATATTGAATAACAATTGTTGGTTCCTCACACACCTCAACATAATGGCATCGCAGAACCAAAAATCAAATTTTAGTCGAAATGGATAGATGTCTTTTGCAGGACAAATATTTTCCTCCTCGCTTTTTAGTTGAAGTGGTATATTTTTCAAACTATCTTCTCAATCATATCTCGACTCGAGTTGTTCCTTCCATGACTCAAGTTGAATGATGGTGTGGAAAGAATGCTTTAGTTCGCCACCTATGCGTGTTTGGATGTGTTTCCTGGGCTCATATTTATGAAGATTGAAAAAATAAGTTGGATGCAAAGAGTCATGCTTGTATCATGATGGGCTACTCTAAAGAGTTGAAATCCTATCGAATGTTTGGTCGTTTCAAATGAAAAATCATTATCAGAATAAATGTATGGTTTGATGAGAATTATTTTGGCATTAATTTGTTGAATGCCTCCTTTGTATTGTTGCAGGATGATCCCTTTGATGTTGTCTCTGAAACCATTTCTTCTATTCCATTTTTCAGTCATTTGATTGGACAATCGGACTTTGTTCCTATTTCAACTAGATTATTGACCTCTGAGTCCACTAGTTTGACAATCTATGTTTCGACTATTCGACCACCTCTATCAACTGAAATCTCTCTGAAGTTTGATTAACCTACTACAATGATCAAAAAATCACGTATTTCTTATCTACTGAGATGGGATGTCAAGACAATTGAATCTGATGGACATGATGTTGGTGATGTTTCCTACGAATGACAAACTCTAAGTCAAAAGAAACATGATAGCATTGGATTTATGACTCGTGTTCTTAAAATTTGTGATGAATTTTTCTACTTGGATTATCAAGGATGATCTGAATGGGAACAGGCTATGCACAAAAAAATTTATTATTTGTTGAAGAATCACACTTGGGATTCAATTTTTAACTGCAAGGGAAGAGCATTATGAAGTGTCGATGGGTCTACAGGACCAAATTTACCTATGAAGGTGTTGTTGAGAGACATAAATCATGCCTAGTTTCAAAGGTATTTTCTCAAGAAGAAGGAATCAAATACACTGAGACATTTTCCCATGTTGAAAAACTGAACTCTATTTGATTGATTATTTCCCTTGTTGCTCATTTTGGATGGAAAATCCATAAAATGTATGTGAAGAGTGTCTTTCTTCATGGAGACCTATATGAAAAAAAATCATGGAAAAACCATCTAGTTTTTTGACATATTCTAACGTGGTTTTTTGTCTAAAGAAGTATCTTTATGGTTTGAAGTAGGCTCCCCGAGCTTGATATGCAAGGATCAACAACTTCTTTCTTGGACTTGGTTTCAAACGTTGTGAATATGATCACAACTTGTATGTAGTCCATATCAATAGACACACTTTTATTGTTGTTGTATATGTAGATGACCTTTTCATTACTGGAAATAATAATGATGTCATTATTATATTGAAGAAACGAATTTATAACTCCTTTGACATGACATATCTTGGTAGTCTACATTATTTTTTGCGTCTTCAAGTATTACCACTATATGATGTATTTTCCATTTGTCAATCTAAATATGTGATGGATCTTTTGACATGTTTTAATATGGTCGATTGTAATCCCTACGCTACTCCTTTTCAATATAGAGTAAATCTCACTAAAACTTGTCAAACACCCACAGACATTGCTCTTCTTTATATAAAACTTCTCAACAATCTTATTTATCTTACTTATAGTCGAATTGAAATTTCCTTTGTTTTTAGTGAGGTTTCTTGGTTTATACAGGACCCCAAAGAAAGCCACTGGAAATAAGTCAAATGAATTGTCTTCTATTTCAAGGGTACCACTCATTTTGGTATCAAGTATTATCAAAGTTCAGATTCGTTGGCCAGCTCCACCGACTCTGACTGGGCTGGCAACAGTGATGATAGGAAGTCCACTTTTGGATATGTGTTTCACTTTAGCACTAGACCTTTGGTGTGGTAGTGTAAGAAACAAAATTCAATATCCTTGTCAATTACATAAATAGAATATTGTGGCTTTGTTCAAGCAAGTACCGAAGCACTTTGGATCCACCAACTTCTGGGTGAACTTGGCCTTCATGTTCATGCCTAGACTACAATCTATCGTGATAATAAAGTTTCATATAGGTTGCTAAAAATATGATTTCCCATAGTAAGATGAAGCATGTTGAGCTCCATGCTCACTGTTTGAGATAGTTGGTCCATGAGAATGTTGTTTCTCTTTAATATTGTGAACAGATCATTAGGTTTTTGATATATTCATTAAACCTTTAGTTGAAGCTAGATTTTTCAAGTTCTATGCGATGCTTGGGCTTCAGGAAGATGCAATTATGGGGTGGGAGGTATCATGATGACGTAATTTAACCTCCTTAATCTCTAGAGACATGTGTTGATGGTGGGGGTATTGGAACATCAAGCATTGATGGTTCATTACACTTCTCTATGATTCAATCGGTCGGGTGGTCGACCTACATCTAGATACAATCGTTTGGGAGATCAACGAGATCTATACATTACTCAGTCGAGTAGTTGACATACCTATCAATCATACAATCGACCAATAGTCTAATATAGTCGAGTAGTGGATCGACTAACCCAACAATTGACTACGAGTTGGATGCATGGAAAATTGTTTCTAGCATCCTTGTTGAGCCGACTTGACAATGGGGATTTGATGGAATCAAATATAACAACCGGTAGTTATATGTGGATAAGATCTTCTTGATTTCATGGATGTTGGTTAGATCTTGAGGTTATCAATAATAGACCCCTTGGGTCATTATCATCAAGTAATTGAAGTGATATCATATGGAGATATCAAGGTCCAATATGCATTGTGATGTTTTGATCATGGTGCGCTTTGCTTAGGTGTTGTAACGATGTCTTTAGGAACCACCTCTGTCTTCAAAAAAAAAAATTGTCTTCAATTATCTGCAGAATTGTTTGTCTATTTCATTACAGGCTTCACCCCTTTCCCCAACATGGAATCATATTTGATGGTTTGAAACCTCATCTGTTATCTGCAAACCTTGTTGAGTCAAATATGTTGTGTGATTGACTTTGAGATGATGGTTTTCCGATTGGAACTTGTTGAAATAGAACTTTATATCTAGATATCGAAGATGGCTTCAAAGATTAATCCTTTTGTTCTCAATGAATCAAATTATGCAGTATGGGCACTAGAAATGGAAACCCTACTGAAGAGTAAAGGACTATGGAAATATACAAATATTGCAATTCTAGATCCAACAGATGATTATGTGAAGTTCGTTGTTGATGGAAAGAAGGATAACGATATGGGGGTCTTTATGACCTATATCTTGTGGAAGATTTGGCTTCACTTCAGTGGAACCCACTTCCCTCATCATGTCTAGAAGAAGTTGAAGTCGTTGTTCAACTGAGTTGATGAAATCCAAGTCATGTAGTTGGAGAAAGAGTTTATGTCTCTTGATCGTCATTCCTTTGATAGAATAGAGGACTATTTGGCGCATGTCATAGAATTCCAGGTGAAATTTAGCAAATGTGGAAAGAATTATCAGAAGAAATATGGACAACTCATCGAGCTGGTCCTAATGAATTTGAGAACACCATTCAACATGTTCGTTTCGGCATTCTGCACCAACTAGAAATCATGCAAGGAATATGGTAAGAACTACACTTTTGAATCTTTTTTTGGCCTTCTGATTATTGATAAACACAGAGTACTTGAAGAAGGAAATATTGGTGGTAAACATCAAGCCCACTTGCTCAAGGGAAAGAGCAAGTCGAATAATAGGAAAAGAGTCTTGAGTTCTGCCTCCGTCACTTTGTGAAGTGTCATTCTTTGGATGATGCTCATATAAAATAGGCTTTGATATACACCCATTAATGTTACTTGATAAGTGATTCCCATCTGGTAGGAAAGTCATCGAATATTTAGAAAATACAATTTCCAAGGCTTTCGATATCGCCCTAGGCTCCAAGGTGAGAGATGTTATCCCTAAAAAAAATATATTCTTTTGATCCTAAGAAAACTGAAGTTCCTATGGCATTTAAAGCGAAGAATCATACAAGAAATCTAAAAAAAAATGGTGTGATTGAATTTATTGGAAGATAGGTGATTTGATTGATTGCTTCATAATGCAGGCACCACCTGCTATGTCGAAGCAGATCTTTGATCCCACTATTTTTTGTTCTGGAATCTTTCTTGCATATGGTCTTCATCATTCTTTGATAGAGGTAAACTTAATTATCCATCACCATATTTGGCAATTCTATTTTATTTTGGCAGGACTCCTCTTAGATTGCCGAATTAAACACTTTTTATTTTGTTTAGCACCCAACGGAAAAGACTCGGCATAAAGATGTAAATCTCTATATGAATTTCTAATATATCCAAGACCCCAACGGAAATTGGCTTACCGTA
>JASDQU010248156.1:5114-16499 GCA_032191745.1 Picea mariana
TGGATGTCCCTTTTGAGTAAGAACTTCCCCAATAGCATAGTTAGAGGCATCTATCTCGATCTCAAATGGTTGTTGCAAGTCTGGTAATGTGAGCACTGGGGCACAATAGAGGCGATGTTTCAACTATATGAACACCTTTTGTTGAGATTCCAACCAAAATAATTTTGCTTTCACTCCTCCCTTGGTGACTTGACTCAAGGGCCAAGTGATATGAGAGAATCCCAAAATGAACCTGCGGTAGAAATTAGCAAGACCAAGAAAGTTGTGAAGCTCTGTTAGAGTGGTCGGGGATGGCCAATCCAGAATGACTTGGATCTTGGTTGGATCCACATGCACACCATGCTCATCAATAATGTATCCCATATACTGAACTTGGGTCATGCCAAAATTGCACTTCTCCAAATTGGCACACAACTTTTATTTCTGCAGTGTTTGGAGGACCTGTTGGATGTGGTGGAGGTGCTCTTCCCAAGTCTGGATGAAGATCATAATGTCATCCAAGTACACTACTACAAATGAATTAGTGAATGTCCGCAAGATGTCTTCCATCATCCTCATGAAGGTTATGGGAGCATTCGTCAACCCGAAAGGCATGACCAACCATTCAAAAAGGCCCTCCTTGGCTTTGAAGCCAGTCTTCCATACATCGAACGGTTCAATTGGTACCTGGTGATACCCAGACTTCAAGTCGATCTTGCTAAAATATTTTTCTCCTTTGAGTTGGCCCAAAAGGTCATCAATCCATGGGATCGGGTACCTATTCCGGAAAGTGATCTTGTTCAGTGCCCGATAGTCAATACAGAGTCTCCAAGTCCCATCCTTCTTCTACACCAACATGATCGGGCTCCCATGGGGCGATGAAATTGGGTGAATGTGACCTTTCTGCAACAACTCCTAAATCTGCCTCTTGATTTCATCGTTCTCCAGAACAGAGCGTTGATAGATCATTCCATTGGGAAGTGGCACACCTGGGGTCAGATTGATAGGGTGCTTGACTCGACAATACATAGGCACCCCTGTGGATGAGGTGATGATGTCCCGGTACTTTTGGGTATGTGTTATATTCTTTGCATGAGTAGTGTTGGGTGCACAAGGGGGTTTGAGGGCAGCGCCCCCGAGAAAAACAATTCTACCTTAGTAAATGTGTCACGTGCCTCGGGAAACATGTCATGTGCCTCAGAAAACGTGTTACATATTTAAGTGGTTTTTAGGCACATGGTTTTTGTTGATGGTTTTCTTTTTTCGGTTAAGGAATTGGGGTTGTGGACTATTCCAGGTCGTTGGTTTAGGGTTTTGGATGTTGTTGGTTCCTATATGTATATTGTATTGTAAACAATGTATCACACATGAATGAATATAGAATATGTTGGTTTTCCCGGTTTGAGTTTCCAGGGGAAAAATCTCTATGTAATGTTTGTATTTGCAATTGTATATTTTCTGTTCTTTTACTGAATATTTGTTTGCAGTAGATATTGTACAAGGGTAAAATCTACATTTGGTATCAGAGCTTTGTTGGCTTCAAGGGGACGCCTTTGTGGTCAAGGATTTGGCTCGGGACTGTGATAAGCCTTATTACAGTGGGAGATCCGTGGTATTGATTTTTCAGGTGAAAAGAAATGGCAAGCAATTCGAAGATGGAGATCGAGAAGTTTAATGGGAAAATTTTTGAGTTGTGGATGCTCAAAATGGAAGATCTGTTGGTGGACAGAGATTAGTGGATCGCGGTAGATACAGGTATTGCACCTACAAGAACTTCAGCAGATGACTGGAAAAAGTTTGATCGGAAGGCAAAAAGCACAATCCGATTGTGTCTCTCTGATTCAGTATTACTGAATGTGTCATAGGAAGCTACAACCAAGGATTTATGGGAAAAGTTGTATCAGTCTAAGTCACTGGTAAATAAACTATTACTGAGAAAGAAGTTGCATGACCTAAAGATGAGAGATGGAGACTCGGTGGCAGAGAATTTGAACGCCTTCAATACTATGGTAAGTCAGTTAGTATATGTTGAGATTAAAATTTTAGATGAAGATAAATGTATTAGTTTACTGTGTTCTTTACCAGACTCCTAGGATAGTCTGGTTGTGGCCATAAGTAGTAGTACAAATGCCTTGAAGTTTGATGAAGTGGTCTCATCCCTGTTTTCGGAGGAGATGAGAGGGAATAATATGGAAGGACAAAGCACAGACGCATATAGGAGAGAAAGGGTCTTCAACTACTACACAGTAAAGGTATGGTTGAAGGTATGTCTAAATTCTCTCTGGATTTTGATTTCTATGAACATTGTCTATATGGGAAGCAAAATTGGGTAAGATTCCCCTCTGGTGCAAAGAGGGAAGAAGGAATCTTACAACTATTTCACAGTGATGTTTTTGGACTTGTGTCAATCACATCATTGGGAAAATCTGTGTACTATATCTCATTTATAGATGACTTCTCGAGGAATACTTGGATATATTTCTTCAGGAAGAAATCTGAAGTCGTTGACAGGTTTAAAGAGTTTAAGGATCTTGTTGAGAATCAAGCAAAGAAAATAATTAAGGTGCTAAGGATAGATAATGGCAGAGAGTTCTGCGGGAATGAATTTGAAGAATTCTGTAAGAAGTGTGGTATAGCAAGGCAGAAGACTACTCCATATACACCTCAGCAGAATGGAGTTGCAGAGAGGATGAACAGGACGTTGATGGAAAAAGAAAGGTGCATTCTTAGTGGTGCCGAGCTAGGGAAATAATTCTGGGCATAGGCAGTGGGTATTGTATGTTACCTGGTCAACAGATCACCCTCATTAGTGTTGGATGACAAGACTCTACAAGAGGTATGGACTGGTAAGGAACCTTATCTCACACATCTCAAGCAGGGATGATTTTAAGGATGGAAATTTATTTTAAAATGTATAAACCTTGGCAAATATTACTAATCCTTGGAATGCCAACTATAAATGATTGGCGATATTTTTGTAAAAATATTCAAATTTCTAAGGATTTTATATATTTTTTATAAAATTTTGGCGATTTTTAAGGTAAATAATTTTATCCTATAGAATTTGGGCGAATCATTTTTAAAATAGCGAATCTCATTTTTGGAAAAACCATGGAAAATTAGTCCATGAGCGAAATTTAGCCCCTAAAATCATCCCTAATCTCAAGGTATTTGGTTTTGATGCATATGTTCATGTTCCAAAGGAAAACATGAGTAAGCTAGATAAGAAGGCTGAAAAGTGCATCTTTATTTGATACAGAGATGGTCTCAAAGGTTATCATCTTTGGAACCCAGAAACTAAGGAGTGTATAACCGAGATGTGGTATTTAGAGAAATGATGGATGTTGTTAAACAGGAAGTCCTACCAAGTAAGGAAGAGCTAGAGAAAATAGAGTTTGATTTAAAAGATGATGAGTCAGACTCTATAGAAGAACCGGAATCAGAAGAAGAATATCCTCATACTCCAGTATTGAGGAGATCGCTTCAAGAAAGAAGGCTACTGGAAAGGTATACTCCATCTGATTTCCATTCAAATTTTTCTTTTTCTATTACTAATGATGATCCTAGAACCGTCAGTGAGGCAGTGGATTCAGAGGATGCAAATCTCTAGAAAAGGGCCATGAATGAAGAAATGGCATCTTTGGATAAGAATGAGGCTTGGGATCTAGTGGAGTTTCCAACTAGAAGAAATCCCATTGGCAACAAATGGGTATTTAAAAAGAAGCTGAATACAGAAGGAAAAGTGGAGAAATACAAATCTCGGCTAGTAGCAAAGGGTTATTCCCAGGTTGAGGGAATTGATTTTGGTGAGATTTTTTTGTCTTGTTGCCAAGTTAACCTCCATAAGATTTTTGTTATCTATTGCTGCTGCATTTCATTTTGAAATAGAACAAATGGATGTGAAGACAACATTCCTACATGGGCATATGGAAGAAGAAATCTATATGAAGCAACCAGAAGGTTATGTTGTGAAGTGAAAGAAGGAGTTGGTATGCAAGATGAAAAAGTCCCTGTATGGTTTAAAACAATCACCAAGGATGTGGTATCACAAATTTGATACTTATATGTTGGGACTTATCTTCAAAAGAAGCAAAGAGGATCACTGTGTGTATTTTAAATTAATTGGTGATCATTTGATTTATTTGGTCTTGTATGTGGATGACATGTTGCTAATAGGAAAAAACAAGGAGATTATCCAGGATGTGAAAACTCAGTTGTCCTCTAAATTTGACATGAAGGATATCGGTGCTTCAAATTTTATTTTGGGCATGGAAATTAAAAGAGATCGGAAAAGGAGAAAACTCTGGTTAAATAAGAGAAAATATGTCGAGACAATATTACAAAGGTTTAATATACAGGAATGTAAACCGGTCAAGGTTCATATTCCTGTTGGTGTAAAGTTATCTGCGGATCAGAGTCCCAAGACACATGAAGAGGAGGAGGGCATGTCTCATGTTCCATATGTGAGTGCAGTTGGCAGTTTGATGTATGCAATGGTCTGTACTAGACCGGACATTCCACATGTAGTGGGAGTTTTGAGCAGGTATATGTCAAAACCAGGGAATGAGCATTGGACAACAGTAAAAAGGGTTTTCAGGTATTTTTGTGGCACTTCTAGCTATGGATTGGACAGAGTGGTGAATATACATGGCTTTGTGTATGCAGACTAGGTTCGAGATCTAGATCGTAGGATATCTACAAGTTGGTATGTGTTTAACCTGTTTGGAGGAGCAATAAGTTGGATGAGCAAAAGATAGGTTGTAGTGGCACTTTCAACTATAGAAGATGAATGCATGGCAACCACTCATGCAAGTAAGGAAGCAATATGGTTACAAAGATTGTGTTCAGGTACTGGGTTGGTACAACAATCTTTAAGGATATATTGTGACAGTCAAAGTGCAATTTTTTTGGCGAAGACCCTGGCTCATCATTCAAAGACAAAGCATATTGATATTCAATATCACTTTGTGAGAGACATGGTTGAAGAAAAGAAAGTATTGCTGATGAAGGAGAAAACTTTGAAGAATTTTGTAGATTCATTTACAAAATCTATGAGCACTGAGAAGTTCTCTTGGTGTAGAGGATCCATGGGCATTGATGCCCTGGATTGTTGACTATGTAACCCTGTAACCCCCTATATGCAAAGAAAACAACAAGTGGGAGAATGTTGGGTATGTGTTATATTCTTTACACGAGTAGTAGTGTCTAAGCGTATGAACTGGGTGTGCAAGGGGATTTGAGGGGGGTGAATTCCCCCCGTGCAGGGGTTCGGGGGAAATTCCCTCGAGAAAAAAATTGCTGCCTCGGGAAACATGTCACATATTTAGGNGGGGGGCGAATGCCCCCCGTGCAGGGGTTCGGGGGAAATTCCCTCGAGAAAAAAATTGCTGCCTCGGGAAACATGTCACATATTTAGGTGGTTTTCAGCACATGGTTTTTTCTGATGGTTTTCTATTTCCAGTTAAGGAATTTTGGTTGTGGACTAATCCAGGCTATTGGGTTAGGGTTTTGGATGTCGTTGGATCCTATATGTATATTGTATTGTAAACAATGTATCACAAATGAATGAATATAGAATATGTTGGTTTTCCCGGTTTGGGTTTCCAGGGGAAAAATATCTGTGTAATGTTTGTATTTGTAATTGTATATTTTCTGTTCTTTTACTGAATATCTGTTTGCAGTAGATATTGTACAAGGTTAAAATCTACAGGTACTCCTCCACGACCTTGTCCATTTGTTGTCGTGCAGAGGAGCCCTGTCTGGAGGTCGTGGCCACAGTCTTCTTCTTGACCTAAGGGCGAATCATCAGGAAAAAAAATTTCATGGTTTTGGAAATGAGTTTACTGCATTGTTTTGCAGTAACCAAAGAGATAGTGGTAGGCAATGGTACCTCTGGTATCCTATACAAATTATTTCCCAAGGTAACAATAACAACGCAAGGTCGGGACTCATACACAACATGTTTCTTCCACAAGTATGGTTGGCCTACTAATACATCACAAACATCAAGAGGATCAATGTCACATAATACCTAATCGATGAAGGGCTTGATGTTGTAGGGAAGGTGACACTATTGGCTGATGCGGAGATCTCATCCTTGGTGAAGCCACCCAATGGTGTACAGATGTGGGTGTGTTGTGGTCGGCAAGACCAACCGCTTTACGACCTATGCTGAAATGAGGTTATTTTGGCTCCCACTGTCGATAATGAACTATAGCGGGGAACCCTTTACCCACATCTAGGAGCGGAAGAGATGCTCCTCCTCCTCTGGATATTTCGATTCTTCCTTTTGGATCTTCGTGGTGGAAACGGTGGTATTGGGCTCCGCATTGATAATCTGCTTCCCTCTGTCATTCCCCTTCTCAAGTTATGATTCAGTGTTGGAGCATGCATCTGATTCAGAAGACCTCATCTCGACCACTAGTGACTGTTTGGCCCAACACTCACTTGTGTTGTGAGTGGAGCTCTTATGGAATTCACACCACTTTCTCGTGTCCTTCTTCGGTTTCACAGTGTTTTTCTTTTCTTGCGGCTTTGGCAGGTTGTATTGAGATGCCATGCCTTGGCTTTGTCCTTTGTTCTACAGTTTGGGGGCACCTTTCACTTGCTTTTTATTCGCAGATCCAAAGTCTCGCTTCTTCTATTTGAATTTTTGCTCAAACTTGGCAACATATTGGTATGTCATACCAAGCGAGGAGATGTCGAGGAACTCCATTTCCTCCTGAATGTATCTGTGTAGACAACTACGATACTTCAACAACAAATATTTCTCTGAATCTTTGATACCCAACTTTGTGCATAGTGTATGGAATAGATTCATCAGCTCATGCACATCTTGATCCCTTTGATGCCACAATGTAGTCCATTGTATGTACTTGTCCTCATAGCTCCCCATAGGATAATGTTGTTCCTTGATGGCGTCTCAAAAATAATTCCAAGTGGGTACAACCAAGAACATAAAGGGTTCCTCCTCATCCTTTTTCTCACAGTAGGTTTCCCACTAGTCCTTGACATGGGGGGTGACTTTGAGTAGTAAAAAAATAATCTTCTCCCGGCGGGAAAAGTCATGAACTGAGAAATATCCTTCTAATAGATTCAACCATATATCTACGACATTTTCATATATTTGGCCATCAAATATGGGAATGTCAAAGTTTACTTGTACCTTAAAAGGGGTTGTGCCTCCAGAGTGGCTGTTGGATGCAGATGCACCGCCAGTGGGCAATCGTTGAAGGAACTGGGTGAAGTTATCCATCATCGTGTTCCTTTGTTTTTCAAGGGCCTCCTCAAGCAATATTTTGATAGGAAATCCTACTCCCTTGTCTTTCTTTTTGTCCCCCATGGGCGGTCGTCGGGGTTTGCGAGGTTGATCTTGCAAAGGTTTAACTAGATCGAGCCCTAACTCCTTATACCTCGACCTCATTGGGGACATGCAAAGAAGGATCGAGAAAGAGAAGACCACTCTGGTACCACTGATCCAAATTTATGTAGGAACGCAATAGAATGCACAAATAACCATGAATAAAAATATGCAGCGGAAATAACACTTCATTTCATTAATATCAAAGAACTGAAATTTGTTTATAGACAAAATATAAATTAACTAGCTAGGGTGCTGGTAGCTTATCCCTGAGAAGAGATGTGGCGGTTACAGGCCTCTAAACTCTGTGTTACAATGAGGCTCGAAGTCATATATGTTATTGAGAAACAATGGAAACCCTAAACATTCACAAACCTAACCCTAGGAGATGAAACGCCAAAATATGGGCCTCGTTAAGGGTAAATCAGTATGTCAATTTCCCGGGGTCGTAACTTTGGCATACTATCTCCGTTTGACACATTTGATACATCGTTAGAAAGATCTATTCAAGGAATAAAAATATTGATAGAAAATATTATGGAGGATTGAACCCGTGTCTCTCATCCAACATACAAACAGATTACCATTACACCCACATCATGTGACTTAACCATTTATGGTTAGGTTTATATTTAAGTTTTGTTAAAGTTTTAAATAGAAGGAAAATAGGACCGAGGGCATAGCCCTCAATCCTATTGTCATTGTATTGAATGTTAAACCTGAAATCCAAGGCGTTCCAAACTATATGCGTTCCAAATCCCAATTGGAAGTGGACTCGAAGACGTAGCCTGAGTTGGGTGAACTTCACTAACAAACTTGTGTATGTGTTTTATTATTGTTGTTCTATTTCCCTCATTCATTTTTCAAGTTATTTGTCATTGAAGTGGATTTGGATAGATAAGTGAATTCATATTATTTGTAAACAGTCAAAACGATCATTTATATTTCAAATCAAGTTGGATGTTTATGCTTAATTAGGAAATAAATTAGCGTCTAAGGATTTTCGGATCAAGTTGGTATCCAAGTTGGTATACGAAGAATATTTTCAACCACCTTTATGTTCTAACTTTGATGAAGATGAGGTCATGGTTTTCCCATAGCAAGATTTTTGTGATGAGAGTCTCCAACCTTTTCCTTTTTCATCTTGCTACTCCACTAAAGATATGGCTAGTAGTTCTACTCCTAGTTCTCCTCTTGATGTTGATTTAGCTATGGGTAAAAGTGGTTTTCATCCTATGGTTTGTTGCAAGGGTTTTCAGTTTCACACACAAGACCAACAAGCTTTGAGTTGGGAGCAAACATTTTTGTCTAGGCCTGGGTTGATTCCCTATCTTTCACTCTCTTCTTCCATGGGGCACCTTTGAGTGTTCATTAGGTTCCTTCTCATCCCTTCTCGATCTTAAAGCCTTGTAGTTGAGGATGATAATAATCCTTTGTACACCTCCTTTAGTATTGTCCTTAGATGGATAGGGAAATATTGTGATGATGCCTCCTTGCATGACTTGGTCCCTCCCACCCACCTCCATGAGTTGGATTTTGTGATTGGTTATGATATTGTGTATGTTCCTAATGATGATCTTTTGGTTCTAGACTTGTCCTTGTTTTGATTTATTATGAAGCCCGAGGGTAGGAATTTTGATACAATGATGAGATGGTTTTATTGGTTTTAATATTATACCTATCTCTCTAGCTACCATGTAGCATTAGGTTAGGTAGGGAATTTGCCTCCTACATTGCATTTGTATATATATATATATGCATCATGCATTCATGCTAGTGTAGTCTTGCATCTTCTTGTGCGTACTTTTCATTTTTGTTTGTATATAATGCATACATGTTAGGAACTTGCATCAAATCATTCTATTATTACTTTATCATGTATAGTTGTAATGAAATTTTTTATTTTTCTACATGATTTTGATTTGACATTAGCCCCAATGGATCACATCCAATGACCAATACTTCTAAGGTTTTTTTTTTTATTGAATTGGGTGCAATATTTCAAGTCTTGGACAACCAAAGATGTTTAGGATCTCATGCACTCCATGGTGAGCACATGTCCCCATTATGGAGTGAGATGTTACCCCCCATTCCTAGGGGTAACTAGAGGAGATCATGTCTCATTCCCTACAATGGAGACAATGATCTCGACCATGATGATGATCAACATATGTCCACATATAGTAGCCCAAATGATCCCCTCATATTATCTCTTATAGTTACAGATCAACCAAGCTCATCACATCCAGACAATTCATTGTATGGGAGATGGTAAGCCAATGCCACCATGAGGTATGTTAGTCCTTATTTCATGTGAAGTGTTGTTCTTAATTGACTAGGAATGTGGATGAGGATCATTGGTTGAAGTTAGATAATGGATCACTATCTTGGGAAGTTATGTTTGTTTCCTTGTTTCACCTTGGTTGTCATCTTCTATGCCCTAGTCCCATGATGTCCTTGCCCAGGGAAAAGGGGTACTATTGGGGGGGSCTCATAAGGGTAACATTCCATTCCCCTCCATAATTAACACTTTCCATCTTGAAGCCTCTCACAATGTACTAAAATTTGGTAATAGGTCATGGTTCATTCTCTCATGAGAAGAAGGGGCTAAAAGCCTAGAGGTTGATGCAACTACTATATATGCTATGTAAAAAATGATAAAGTTCACCTATAAAATACATAGGCCAGCTTGAGATATACCCCCTCTAATGGTAATTTCCCCTTATCTTGATGCATTGGATACACACTTATGACAAGACTCTATCCCAGTAAGAAAATGAAATAATAAAATCTTGAAACCTGTAGAGGGGACTTGAAAAATAATGAATGGGTATCAAAAGGAAATTAAGGGRCCCAAAATGAAAAAAATACTAAGAAAAGGGTATGTCAAGAAACAAGCACTCCCTCTACAAAGGAACTCATAGAAATGGATTTAATGACAACATAAGCCATGTAGTAAGCACAAATTCATACCACTATCACACTTACTCTTGAAGGGTTTCTTTCTTTCATTGTTTCCCTTGGGACYTATCCCTCTACCTGAGTATTTTCTTTCATTGTCTTGGTTGGAACACCTAATAGGGTTGGATGAAGGCCCTCCCATATTCAAACTTTCCAACTCACATGRAGTCCTTGGCTGGTGTCGGTGTGATKCTTGAAGGGGATTCTGAGGTGAATTGTTTACATGGATTATATATTAAGTAACAACTTACTTTGCATGACTTAAGGACTAATATATGTTATGAGCATCGGTTTACCTTGTCTTATATTTTGTTTGATTTGGATGGCCCTAACATGGTTCTTTGAGGGACGTCCTACGCTTTCACCACGACATTGTGTCCTCATTGCGGGACTTTGGCATGTGTGATGCAGAGAAGTGAGTCACCTAGTGGCTTGACAACTTTCAACATGAGCTCTCACATCTTCAATACCTTCTACAATGGACATATGGGCTTAGTTTTGTCTGATTTGGTGATGATGGCACACAAATGGGATCAAATCCCACATGTTGGGTAGTGTACCCCCAGGGATTATTACTCAATGGATTGAGGATGTTATAGCAGTTGACATATGAATACCATTAAAATATGAGATGCAACCTCCTCCACCTTGAACGCAATATCCTAGACCCTTGACCTTGGCATTCGTTTGATGATGATGTCACCCTATAGGGTTTGATGATTACTTGGGTACCATTGATGATTTAGCAAGACCATGGAAGAGGAGACAAAAAATTTCCATGATAAACTTTCAGATGATGCCATGTGGCCTTGGGAGGCTGGATGTCACCACATGTGTGGAGTTTATGATGATTTATTTGCATTTTTAGAATTTGTAGAGGTTACTTTAGGGTTATTCCCCACTTATTATTTTTATTTCACTTGATTTGTGGACAAATGTGCTAGGTTTTCCTCATATAAAGAGGGGTGAAATCATGAAGGTGGGTTACACTTTTGCTTGTTTTATGACAAAAAAAACTGTATTTTCACAAGTTATTCAACTTCCGACATATAAAAGTATTTTTTTTATTTTGAATTTCACTTTAC
>JASDQU010248159.1:0-16518 GCA_032191745.1 Picea mariana
TTTTATAAAGTATGGACATGATATTTTATATAGCATGTACAGATCCCTCATTCCATACTTAGCCACTTTTTGGATCGCGGGTTCTCAGGCTGGCGGGCTCAAAATTGGGCCTGTATTGTTCTGTGTCTTGCAAATAGCACCCAGAGTTCCGCGATATACAAATTGACACACGGACTTGTGGGCTGGCTGGCTCAACATTGCACTTCTATTGTTTTGTGTCCTCCAAACGACACTCAGAGTTCCGCGATATACAAATTGACAGACGGACTCTAGGACTGTCCGACTCAAGATTTCAATTGTTTATGGATGGTCATGCCTATCAACTATCTAACATTATCTAAATACATTATTTTTGAATACTAAATTATTAATATTAAATATTGATATTGTACAATTTAATTACATAAAATTATTAAAGGATGTTAAATCTCTTATTTTTTTTAAAATGAAGGAAACAAAACAAAGCTTTTTTAAATTCTATCACTGCAAGCATAACAATGACCAGTTTGAATTTTAAGGGCCTCTGGTTGATATGATAACACCTTTAGACTTTTCACAGTATATATTCGTTTATTTCAAATTATTCCAGGAGATTAATTTTACCAAGTTCATTGATCAACGAAAAGTGCTAAAACAAGCCACATACTACATTTGCGTCATAGCGCTATACAAATTGACAAACGGACTTGCGGGCTAGATGGCTAAAAAATTGCAATTCTATTGTTTCGTGTCCTCCAAACAACACTCGAAGTTCCGCGATATACAAATTGACAGACAAAGCATACAACCAAGAACCAACTAAACTCCAAATAGGCTGCAAGCAAGATCCCACAAGGTTCCATAGAGCAGCACACATTGACCTTTGCATCAAACAATTTGATATACAAAGAAAGCACGTCATGGCATTGGTTTTCTCTTACATCTGGTATATGTTCCCATGAGAAAATAATCGGGGCCATGGGATATATGGGGTTTGCTTCCATGCTCCCCATTTTTGGACCGAACAATCTTTATGTGCATGCAATCTCAAGTACTCGAGTCTGAAGAACATTCATCTGGGTGTTGAAGAAATATTACAAAGACACATGAGATATTTTTGTTTCCTACCAAAGCTTGATATGTTTTTTTTTTTTCTTGTCTTTTTTTTTTCCTTCTTTAATCGATATGCAATATTGCATTGTTCTCATTTAAGGTAAATTTGTTGTGAATCCGAAAGTCACGCAACATCTAGACACTGCTTGCCTTTTCCTGTAGGTATGCTTCGTACGACAATCCTGCCAACCTAGGAAGCTCCAGATTTTATGCCCCGTGTTCTGTGATATACATGTTGCACACAACACTTCCGTGATATACATTTTGCACCAAACACTTCCCTCATTTATAATTCGATGCGCTATTATAGATCTTGCACCCAAAACTTACTTCATCTACAGTTTCGATGTATACATATTGCACCAAAAACTTTCGTGGTCTACAATTCATCCACATATTGGAACATGGTTACAATACATCAATATAAATACAATTTAAATAAATATAGTAAAACTTGAACCTCTTCCACGCTTTACAATTCTGTGATATACATTTTGCACCAAACACTTACGTCATATACAATTCGACCCCGGTTATAGAGCTCGCCTATCTGAAAATCCATGATCTGAAAAGTGGCTAGGCATCGAATGGTTAGCGGCCATTCAGAGTCACAATATAAAATAACAAGAAAAAATGTGAATCGGTCCATCCGCCAACGTGCCCATTGGGACATTTTCGGAAAAACGACTAAAAAAGGAGAAAGAGAGTAGAGAGGAAAAATGGTCGGACGGGCTTCAAAATAGGGTGACAAGGGCTCCCGAGGAGACGTAAGGCCCCGTCTGTCAAATTGTATATATATTTTTCTTCTACTCGTGAAAACTCAGTGGTTCTCTTATTTCCATTAACAACCAAAAAATGTATTCAACAGCGATTTATGGGAGCCCAATAGACCCCTGGGTTGGCGCTATTATCAATATTTCACCCAAAACTTGTGTCATCTATAGTTCCGTTGTATACATCTTGCACCAAAAGACTTCTTTGGTCGGCAATTCATCCACATTTTGGAACATGGTCTACATTTGGACCACAAATTATCTATTACGATACATTAATATAAATACAATTTAAATAAATATACTTAAACTTGAACTCGTGACAACTCTATGGTTCGCTTATTGCCATTAACAACCAAAAAAATGTATTCAACAACGATTTACGGGAGCCCGACCGACCCCTGGGTTAGCGCTATTATAGATCTTTCACCCAAAACTTTACTCATCTACAGTTCTGATGTATACATCTTGCACCAAAAGACTTCTGTGGTCTGCAATTCGTCCACAATTACTTAAACTTGAACCTGACTTTTTTTGAACTCGTCGATTGGTCCTATATCCTCAGATCATGAGCCCGATCAACCACAGTTCCTTTCAACACTTAGCCAATTATCTCTCCCCGAGGTCACGTCTCAGTGATAACGAAATTTTATGCCCCATGTTCCATGATATACATGTTGCACTCAACACTTCCATGATATACATTTTGCACCAAACACTTCCGTCATTTAGAATTCGATGTGCTATTATAGATCTTGCACCCAAAACTTGCGTCATCTACAGTTGTGTTGTATACATATTGCACCAAAAAAAATTGTGGTCTACAATTCGTCCACATATTGGAACGTGGTCTACATTTGGACCACAAATTATCTATTACAATACACTAATATAAATACAATTTAAATAAATATACTTAAACTTGAACCTGAATTTTTTCGAACTCGTCGATTGGTCCTATATCATCACATCATGAGCCCGACCAACCACAATTCCTTTCAAAACTTAGCCAATTATCTCTCCGCGGGGTCACGCCTTAGCGCTAACAAAATTTTATGCCCCATGTTCCATGATATACATGTTGCACACAACACTTATGTGATATACATTTTGCACCAAACACTTCTGTCATTTACAATTCGACCCCATTTTCCACAATTTACCTTGTAACTTGCTTGGCAGGAACTACGCTGCCACGCAACACTTGTTTAATATGGAAGCAAATATACATAAACATTGAACACTTCTCTTTACATAAAGAGATCCTAGTAACAATACTTGTTGGTAACAATTCAAGTCACCAAGATTAAATGTGGTTTCCAACATTAACTTTTATTTAAGTGTTGTTATTACTCCAATGCCTCAATCATCTTTGTATTAATGAAAAGATCAATCTAGAAATCCACAATTATAATATCATTATTTCTTTTGTTTCTATATAGAGATATAACTAGGATGAACTTCTTTTGAACCAATGCACCCAAAACTATTCATTTATTTGTGCCTTTTTCATCTAAAATACAAGATGCTTTCTCCCCTTTTGCATGCACACTTAAGGATGACGCATATACACTTCTTCTAAATCTTATTAAGAAGGCACTTTTAGCATCCATATGATGATTTTTTCATTAAATTGAGTTGTGATGGATAAAACTAATTTTATGATATCCATCTTCACCATGAAGGTTCCTTCAAAATCTCTCTATATATTTTTCCGGGTAGTTGAAGCTCTTCATGATTCGACGTGAAAGTAGTGGTGGGTAAATACACCATTATTAGATTATTATTATTATATAGTGTAATGATGGTGTAACTACCCACCACTACTTACACGTCATCTCATTAAAAGCCTCAAATATCCACAAAGTGGGATAGCACATGGCCATAAGTGAATATTAGTCAAAATATCTCAACATTATGCAAAGCCTTTAGTAACCTTTATCTATGTTGGTCGATTGAACAATCTACTTTACTCTTGTAGACCCACTTGCAACTGATAGCAATTTTCTCTTTGGGCATTTCTTCTAGCTCCCAAATTAGATTTGTCTATATAGAACCATATTCCTCTTGCATTACTTTGACCCATTATTTTACCATGGGTTACCACTATTGTTATGGCAATTTTGTTGCACCCTTGATTCGATCAAGAGGAATTGGAAGCAATAGCACTTTCCCAGCCAAAGAGAGGGTGGAAAAGTTCAAAAGAGAATGATTTCATTCTTGATAGTAAAGACACAACTTTATTTTAGGTATAATAACAATGGTGATCCTTGTAAATGGTACCATTGAAGCCCTGTTTGTAGGCAACAATGATGACTCTAATGACAAAGCAAACCTGTCTATCAATGTTGAAACAACATGTTATTTTAAGAAACCATGAAGGAAAAAAAGGAACACACATGACATAGATAAAAGGTTATCCATAATAAGAGTCTTTGATATTCCTTCACGTGTGAATATGAGGTGTAATATGAACACAAATGGAACTTAAAGATGATCTACATAGGTGAATTAATGGTTGTTCCTAGGGTATGCATATTGTAATGGGAGTTTTGATGTACACATCAGAAATGATTATGGAGGAAGTTACACATAATCCCATTACATCATTGATAGTGGGGGTGCTTTGTAATTGCAAGAATCAAATAGTTAGTTGTTAGTGGAATGTTCACTATAGGGGGAGTGTTAGAGTTATAATGGCACATCCTCAATTCTTATATTTACTATAACAAAACTTGAAAGATCATATCAGTATATTGTGTAGTTAGTAAGTTCTAGTTTTTAGTTCTATTGAGTACATGTTAGTTTTGATCTATAAGTCTATGTTTATTAGCTCAATTAGTTATGTTTCAAAAGAAAAGTCGAGATGATCATGGTATAGATACAGATGATTTTGACCCGGTTTCTTAGCTTGACCCAGGTGATCTAGTCAATTCATAAGTTGATCCATAGTTTAGTAGATAATATAGAGATCAAGACCCATAGCCTACATGAGCAAAGGTTACAAAGGCATAGACAAGCACTAGAGAGGCAACAATAGTAGTAGATATAGGAGCATCAAAATAATAAGCGTTGGTAGCAGAGGCTTTTACAGAGCCAGACACATCCCTTCTGGTTATAGAATTTGATCAATATGTTCGTGTTAGAGATCCATATATATACCTTTATGGTCCAAACACAAATCCATAGCTAACAACCAGTTTGATAGTCAGAGTAAAAAG
This sequence comes from Picea mariana, assembly GCA_032191745.1. Classification (NCBI taxonomy): domain Eukaryota; kingdom Viridiplantae; phylum Streptophyta; class Pinopsida; order Pinales; family Pinaceae; genus Picea; species Picea mariana. The sequence goes on from JASDQU010248159.1 coordinate 5,087, forward strand.
CAACAGGTTCAACAGTCGTTAAATATTGAGACCCAGGCACATCAGTAGACCCATAAAATGATCTAAGTGTGGGAAAATTTAGAAGGATCAGTTAGTTAATCCTTAGTAGATTTTAAATGTTGAAATCATTTCTTTATGCTAACTTTGTATAGAGACTCATATCCTTTTCAAATTTGCATGAGAATAAGAGTTTTTAATGCATGAATGTTTTGTATTTTGGGCTCTATTTCTATAGAAACAAGACGATTTGCAGAGCAACAAGTCCCTGCCGAGAAGGTAGAGGAGCTTGATTGAGAAACTTCACACCATTATCTTATTACAGATTTGAGTAAGAATTTTGCAATATGTTATTTGCTTCTAGATTAGCTTGTGGGAATTTCATTACTATCCATGGATGTAGAAAGTAGTGGGATCTGGATAAAATAATTAGTGGAAATGGTGGGGATAGTGGGAGTTGTAACCACCAAACAATCATTGGAAATGGTGTGGAAGTCGTATCACTCTAGTATCAACTTATGATAACAGTATAGGATTAGCTTACAAGCTTGGAGATAGCTCGAACTCTTCATCTTATTACGATTCCATGAAGCTTCAAACTATGTAATTGGTATAAGCTAATGAACAAGCATGTATTCATATTCATAGCACAAGTAAACACATACGAAGTAGCATATTTATTGCATAATAAGTAATAACCAATGTCTCAAACCAAAGCCAGGATCAATCATCATATAGGAAAAAGACAAATTTCACTTTATTCATAGGATCACAAGGTTTCTTGGTTAATCTCATAATGCCATGATGAAACCAAAATAGGTGTCTTATTTGAATATATTGTATACGAATTTTGAACGAGCCTTGAACAGATCACAACTAAAAGTAAAAAATATATGGTTGGATGACCAAAAACGACTCATTGATAAAGGATGTTCTTTTGCTTAAAGACCCTGGGTTTAAATATATTATGCTTTTGCAACTCTAATTGAAAACAAGTATATTATGCTTTTACAATTGTAAGTAATTATATTGTTCAGTGTACTGTCTAAATCTTTATATTTTCTTTGCAAATTAGAAAAATAAAAATTTGATTTACATTTTAAATATTTTTTTCCATTTATAAAATAATAATTAAAAAAATTAAATCAAACTCATAAATTTTAAATACGAGGATTAATATAAAATAAAATAAAAATTATATAAGGACTTAAGGACACGTTCATGAGTTCAAAAAAATTAACACGCTGGAATGTTATGGCCTTGATTAAACACTTGAATTATATGCTAATCAAGAAAAAGTTTCGTTTTAGATACTCCATAAAGAATCTTCTCCCTCCCTTGAATTGTCTTGTACTTTTGAAATGGATCTATTCAGTGAGTGGCAGAGAAGGTGATTCACATTGTAGTGGTTGATCATATACGTGGTTACCTGCTTCAGATCCTTATATGTCGTCTCTTTAGCGTAGCTTGAGTGGAGTGAAGTTGTCACTAGATGGGTTGGTTCTCCTGATGTGGCATTTGTGTGCGTAATAAACACTTACATTTTAATTGCAACCCTAATTAGATGAAGACTGGATCTCGAGAATGGTGTCAAAGATTAAACTGATTACACTATGACTGTGACGTAACAATATTTACTTGAAAACTTAAAAGAATAACGTGTCTACAACACAAATCAGTCTCTACGTAGACACATACAACAAGCATGCAATGCTTAACAACGTGTCTATCAGATTTGCCTCCATGATCCCCATGCATCTCCTCCACTTGGACTACATTCATCACAATGACCTAGGTTTGATGCTCGCCTTGGATTTTCTACCCGAACATATAGAAGGACTGCATTCCTTTCCTTTGTGTGCAAATAGCTCTGCTCAGGTAGGCCCTAATACTTAGCTCTGCTCAGACCTTAGATCCATAGCAGGCTAGTCGAAATTCATTGTGTGTGGGAGGACTAGTTGAAGAAAAACATGATGGAAATTTGGAGCACCAGGCACTTAACTTTTCCAATCTACACCACAAGTCCAGAAAGCATCTATCTTCCTAAGGAAATTTCTCAATACACTCACCCAAGAAGGCCCAGGAAGGACGTATTCAATTTTCTTTTCTCATTCTAGCATTCTCCCACTCACCAAAGGACCAATACGCACCATCTCAATACACCCAGTACGAATTCCATATTCAATACACCGCATCAATTCATGGAAAAAGAATGAAACCAGCGGGTGAGATTTGATTACTTACGTGGCTTCCTGGCTTATCTTACTGGCTGAATAGAAGGATATCAGGATGATGAGCAGCTCATCCCCTAGTTTAGAAATAGGAGAAATTCGAAAGCTAAAGGAAATTATTTCGATGATCGAGGCAGGTCGATCCCGTCTAATTGACTTGATTTGGATAATGTTTATCCTTCCTATGTTTCTCTCTCCCCACTAGTTTTTCTCGTATATAGAAAGAGTCCACCGACAGGTCTTGTTCTTTCGTACTCAAACATGGCACTGTGTTAACCATGGATAGTAAGTGGTTGGCTTGCTTTGACCTTGGGGCTTAGACTTTATGCTCATTACTTATGTAAGTTTTGTCTATGCCCATGGATGTAGGTGAGTAGCGGGTAGTGGAACACTTACCACTCCATCCATCCTTCATTCCTTATCGATAAGCGAATCGATTTAGAGTTCATTTTGCAAAAGCACTTTGAAGCGATTGTAGATCTATGGGATTTGAAGATGACTACGAGGAGGAAGTGAGCTTGTTTAACCAGGGTTTGTCGGTGAATTTGTTATTTTTTTTTGTAATTTAAGATATTGATGATGTTTCTAACACAAAATTTTCATGGATCATTTAACTTACAAATTTGCATGGAGCGTTTAACTTATAGATTGTGCTTTGATAGATTCGCTATGCTCTCTGTCTCACCTAAGCTGCCTCTAACTGTCCTGCCTTCATTAAGCCTTCTTTATCCATATAATACTATCCTAGACTTCTTCCTTCGCTCCCTTCTTCCTTTGTTGACCCTAAGCATTGGCCCGCCCTTCCTTTTTGCATCTCTTGCGGGAGGGTGAACGTACACAAGCCGAAGTTTTTGTGCCAATTTTTTGGGTTTGTATGCGCCAGTTGAATTATGATTTTGCTTGTTGAATCAGACCTTTAACTATGAAGAAAAATCTCCTGTGCAGTGAACGGGTGAGAGGGAGTCCAACCTGCAAAGGTTACAGATTGTGCTTTTACAGATTCGCTACGCTCTCTTTCCCGCCTAAGCGTGTAGCTTTGCATGTTGGCTTAGGTGGCACCAAATTCTCTACATGCTATTATGACATATGCATTACATCATAAAATTCAATGTTAAGAAGTAATGATAGACTCATTCCTAGCATTACTTATTTTCACAAAAACGAGTATGAAAATGTATGACATAAACTAAGCTATCTTCTTTGTTTACCTTAGGAAGAGGCCAAATAAGAGGTCGAAAGAAAAAATTTGGTTAAAAGATATGAATTTTGAACCTTAAATCATATGAAATTTAAAGACTTTGGTTAAAAGAGTGAATTTTTATTGATTTTCGTGCCAATTAAATAGAATCCCTGAAAATCGATTACTAATAGTCCCCAGCCCAAAGGGAAGGGACTAATAAGAGACAAAAATGTAAAACATGTGGGCATAAAAATTCCTCTTCATATCATACATTATTTGAATAAGGCATAAGAATTTCTACAAAGATAGTTTAAAGTAACAACTTCAAAATTTTGGCTTTGCTAAGACTTAATTAACTTAACATTATAAATATATGCACATAACTAATTGAACTGATAAACATAGACTTACATATCAAAACTGATATGTACTCAACTGAAATAAAAACTAGAACTTACTATACAAGATCTGAACGTATATGATCTTTAGATTTATTATAGTAAGTCTAAGAATAAAGAAGCACAATTGTAACTTTAACACTCCCCTACAACCAACATCTGACTAACAACTAAATTTCTAATAGTTTTTAATCCCTCCCTCTATTTGTGATATCTTGGAACTACATGCAACCTCCTCCACACTCATTTTTATGTGTACATTGGAAATCCCATTACAAGTTTCTCAACTGGTAGGATCTCCATCTATTCCATTATTGAAATCAAAATATGTAGCTTGGCCAAAAATATTGATTCACCTAAACAAAACCTTCTTTGAGAGCCATTTATGTTCCTCCGGGACCTCAGGCTCACACATGGATGCATACTGAAGACTCTTCAATCTTCAAAGTAGATTTTTACTTTAAATCATTGTGAGTTCTTCACATCCATCCATGGTTTCTTAAAACATGTTGTAAGCATTGAAAACTGACAACGTGGTTTACTTCATCATCAAACCCATGATTCTTCTTGCCTAAAAATACTGCTTCAATGGTGCCATTTATTGGACCAGTGAATACTCTTAATTTTGAAATAAATTTGCATTTATGGAAATGTTCTCTTGTGAACTTTTACATCACCCTCTCTAGGAATGCAGGTACCATTGCCAACCTATCCTCTTGATTGAATCAAAGGTGCAATAAAATTGCAACCACAACAACATTAACCCATGACTTTGATATCATGTTAAAATTCAACAATATTATTGCACCAACAACTAGAAGGAAGAGAGGCAAAAATGTTAAAGATGGATGAATTAAAAATTCATCTTATTTTATAATTTGAATAAGCTATGAACCTTTATATAGAAGTGGTATAACACAGCTACCACAACATTCTAAATTGGCTAACAATTAATTAACCAATCATTCTAAATCTACTTACACTTAACTAACTAATTGTTCTAAATCTGCTCACACTTAACTAACTACCCAAAAGGAAAACAATAACCATCTTGCTACCAAGCATTGAAGGTCGGTGATATATACACCATCAGATATATCCTAATGTATATATTATGGTAATCCAATAGTATATACACCAAGAACTGTAGCATTGAATACTGAATAACAAGCTGATTATTGTTAGCGAAGAAAAAAGCATTCTTCCTTCCATTGTATGAGATTCTCTGTGTAGGTATGACTGCCTTATTGAATAATTCAATGTCGATTAAGTGATTGTGACAATAATTGGAATTGTAATTGAATGTTGGGAGTCAAATATACAATACGCGCATGTGTTTGATATTTAGCTTGCCCTGCAAGCGACCTAGTTTGTTGCCATATAAATAATCTCTCTCTTACAAGCACAAGAGAAGAAGAGCAGATGATAGAAAGTACAAGCCACGACTGAAATTCTCCCAACTCACTACTGAGATTATTCCTTAAGACTGAGATCACTCCAACTACACATAAACATGGACTGCAATACTAATCGAACTACCAAATTAGTTTATAGTCATGATGATGATGGCGATGGCCGCAAAGGGAGACTAGACAATTGGAGGCGTGGGAGAAGGAGAAGCCCCCTTTTCAATATGTTTTGTTGGTTTTGCTTCTCCTTATCCTCCAATTCTGATGATGATGATGGAAAGTGAAGAGATGAATTAAAAAATGGTGATAGGGTGGTAGCATCCATGGTTTCTGCGGAAAACCATTTACGTCATGTAAAGTGTCTTCACCTCTGATCTCAGTATACCATTCGATTGATGGATCATATAAAAGTTGTTGTTAATACAAAATTAGATGTATGGGGGTCTGATCCAGAATCGGATCCAGGAGCTTGATGGGGCTCAGAAAGGCCTAAAAATCAATGTTCTTAGAATGGCTTCAAAATGGATGTGTGCATAGAAATTGTTGATACGAACCCAACACAACTTGAACGGGATCAAACGGATGTTGTATGCTCCTGATATCACATTTTGTTCGTTTTCCCAAACATGCAAAAAGTCAACAAGTCAACAACAAAAAATTCAATGCTGACGTCAGCATGATGTCATGTTGATGTAGCATTGAGACACGTGGAAGCACAACAACAGGCTGACTGGGAAAATGAAAGTGATCCAATCAAATGTTGACAAGTGGCACATTCTCGACAAATTAAACAATGCCACATGGCTCAAGCATGGGCTTCCACGTGGCACCCTATCATTTGATGGTTGAATAAAAATTTTGGAGCTCATGAGATTCGACTGCATGACTTGTTGGTAGAGGAAATGACTTAGGGACAGGTCAGATTACCAATGCGCTAATGGAGGGGCTTGTTACTACAATTCTGCAATATATTATATAAAGTGTTTTAAATGGTAAAGCGGAGGCAAAAGGGGATTGGGGCTAAGCCCCATCCCGCGGACTTACCATACCATACAACCACATCCATGAAAAAGGGCGATACTCCACTCCACAATCGGCACAAGTGTTGGGTGTGGATTCTATGCACATGCCCGCCATATGTTCAAGGGCTATAACCACTTGTTGGGTGCACATATAGGGGCATGGTCCTATCATATTACACCATGTGACCTCTATTTACGGGCTAAGGGCTAGCACGTAGCCCTCAGGGGATGGTGCTTGGCCTTTTTTATGCCATATAACCATATTTAGGGGGCACGCACCCAGGAAAAGGGGCTTAGCCCAATATTAATGCAAAAAGTGGTTTTATCACTATAGTATAGTGATTTATTTGATTTTTTTAGCTGATATTGGAGAGTTTTGGCCAATATTGGAGGATATTGGGCTCTTTTTGAGGCCAGATCTTGGGGGGAAGTTGGGAGATGGTTACCAAATTCATATCTATACAAGACAGGCCTTCTTGAGGCCATGTAAGAAGATTCATAGCAAGTTTATTCTGAATATTTTCCAAGCCAAAGCCATTTTTATGCAGGGAAGTTGTTGAGGAGCGCACCTTTGCGGGCCATTTCTGGGAGCTTCGATCATCCGATTTGAGTGTCATTTCTTCTGTTGGGTTCTTGGGATCTAGTAGAACAAGAACAGATCAGTTTTGTAACCTTTTGGACTGTTGTGATGTACATATTGAGCTTTTAACAGAAATAAGAAAGCCTCACCCATTGAGACAAAGGGTCAGAGACGTAGGCGAGATTTCCGAACTCCGTTATCACATTGGTGTTATGGTTTATTGTTGTTTTATGGTTCATTTCAGTTTTGTACATGATTATATGGCTGTCACATATCTTATATAACTTCTTCCTCTTTCTTAAAGCTTCCTAAATGCTTAATAAATACATGCATAATAACTCAACCATAATCATTTAAAAGATCATTTCGGATCAAGTGGTATCAGAGCTAGTTGACATTTGTATTTGAGTTTTGCATGTTAACCAGGGAAAAGTTACTTCATGGTGAAGGAAATATTGTTGAGGAGAATCCATTGATTGGATTGAGAAAGAGGACTTCTCACAGTGAGAAGATGGCATCGGAAGAGGGACTTTCTCAGGATGAGAAAGAGTTTCGAAAAACTTTCTTTGCTATGTGGGAGATGTTGAAAGTTTTGTACGAGGATTACTTGGAACGGAAGAGACGAGTTCTTGGAGAATATTAAAAGGGAAAAAGTGAAGAAGGAGAGGATCCTCCTCAAATTCCTCCTTCACCTCCATCATCACCTCCTTCTTCAAGTTCAAGTTCTAAATCCAATGCAAAGAAACATGTTCATAAACATAAGAATGAAATGCCATTGTTAAAACTTGATGTTAAATTAGAATTACCCATATATGATGGTGAAGTTAATGCAGAGAGACTTGACAATTGGGTGAGACAGATGGAGGTCTATTGTAGTGTGCAACAGATCAAGGATGAGGCCACATAGATCAAGTTGGCATCTTTGAGACTTGTAGGCACAACACTCATCTGGTGGCAAAGAAAGTTGCAACAGGGGACGCAACAAGTGGGTAATGTATTTCCATCATGGAAAAGTTTCATTTATGCACTTGAAACAATTCTATCATTTGGGTTATAAAGAAAAAGCGTTAATTGAATGGCAAGCTTTAAAACTAAGAAAAGGACAAACAGTGAAAGAATATACAGATGACTTTCGAAAAATGCCATTGATGTTAGATATCCCTTTACATACCCAAGAAACCCTTATGAAGTATATAGGAGGTTTACCTGCACATATTAGAAACATTGTATTCATGTTTGGACCCACTAACCTTGATGAGGTTTTTTTTCAAGCGACATACATTGAAGCAGAGAAAAAAGGTGTTGGAGTATCAGGGTAATCGTCTTCAAGGAAAGAGGACAAGAGGAAGTGGAATGGAAAAAAGGAAAATGCAGTGATGAGAAGGGAAGAGATGCCCTCTTGCAAGCATTGCAAGAAAGAGGGGCATGATGAGGATCGTTGTTGGCAGTTGCATCCCGAGAAGAGGCCAAAGTGGTTCAAGGAAAAGAAAGGGAGGAAAATACTTGCAGCAACAACACGACTGAAAGACTTGGGATCGGATTCAAGTGATGAATCAAAGGTCTCATTGGTTGGTATGACAGGTAAAATTGGCGAAGGAATTGATTGTAGAAGTAACTTGTTTCATATAAGGGTCATCATGCGACACACTAAGGTTGATACATTAATCGATAGGGAATCTCAATCGATTCTAATCTCAGAGGAATTGGTTAAGCAATTGGGGTTAAAAACACATATGCATCATAATCCCTACACACTTAAATGGATAAGAAACCATCATCAAATGCACATAACAAAGCAGTGCACAATCAAATTTGCATTTTCATCTAAGTATGTGGATGAGGTAACATGTGATGTAGTTCCACTAAGTGAATGTGAATGGTCTTAGGTAGTCCATACTTATATGATCGTAAAGAAATCTTCTACAGGACAAAGAATCAATATCAATTAACCAAATCGGGTCAAGATTATGTGGTTCATGCTCATCATCTAAAGGAAAATAAAACTCTTCAAACTATGGAACAATTAAAGAAGGAAGTTCGAGCAAGCAAAAAACCAATAATTGTTTCAAATGAAGTAATCGATCTTAAGCAATAACAGGAGATGATTGTAGAATGGAAAATCAATCAAAGTTTTCTTCAAGATAAGCTCATGTCGTGCAAATATTACAAGTATATCAACTCATTTGTTGTCATGTTTTTTATGCTATCATTAGTAATGTTGTCTACATGGATGATAGTGACTTCATTAAAATGTGATAGGGTTCAAATGGCTAACAATATGCTGTTAGTTGTCATAATTTTGTTATAGTTGATCTTGATGAGACAGGTGCACAGGACAGAGTTCAGAGACATAGGACAAGTTGGGTGTCCTATCCCAAGCTTATTGATTGGTCAGTAACCTTTTGGGGAACAAAATGTCCTTTAGTGGGGAGGTGTGATCAAAAATCGGATCCAGGAGCTTGATGGGTCTCAGAAAGGCCTAAAAATCAATGTTATCGTAATGGATTCAAAAAGAACGTGTGTGTAGGCCTCGTCGATATGAACCTAATGCAATTTGAACAGGCTCAAACGAATATCGTATGCTCCTAATATCGCGTTTTGTTCATTTTCCCAAATAGGCAAAAAGTCAACAGGTCAACAGAAAAAAAGTTAATGTTGACATCAACATGAAGTCATGTTGATGTCATCATGTTGACATAGGATTGTGACACATGGAAACACAGCAACAGGCTAACTGGGTAGATGACAGTGATCCAATTATATGTTGACACGTGGCACATTCTCGACAAATTAAACAGTGCCACGTGGCCTAGGCATGGTCTGCCACATGGCACCCTATCATTTGATGGTTGGATAAAAATTTTGGAGCTCATGGGATTCGACCCCATGACCTGTTGTTAGAGGAAATGACTTAGGGATAGGTTGGATTACCAACATGCTAATGGAGGGGATTTTTACTACAAGTCCGTAATATATTATATAAAGTGTTTTATATGGTAAAGCGGAGGCAAAAGGGGGTTGGGGCTAATCCCCGGCCTGCGGACTTACCATACCATACAACCACATCCATGAAAAAGGGCACTACTCCACTCCATAATTGGCACAAGTGTTGGGCATAGATTCTATGCACCTGCCCGCCATATGTTCGGGGGCTATAACCACCTGTTGGGCACACATATAGGGGCACGATCCTACCATATTACACCATGTGACCTCTATTTACGGGCTAAGGGCTAGCGCACAACCCTTGGGGGCTGGCGCTTAGCCTTTTTTATTCCATGTGACCACATTTAGGGGGCGTGCGCCTAGGGAAAGGGGTTTTGCCCAATATTAATGCAAAAAGTGGTTTTATCACTCTAGTATAGTGATTTATTTGATTTTTTTAGCTGATATTGGAGATTTTTTGCCAATATTGGGATCTTTCTGAGGCCATATCTTGGGGGGAAGTTGGGAGATGGTTACCAACTTCAGATATGTATAATCCAGGCCTTCTTGAGGCCATGGAAGGAGATTCAGAGTAGGTTTATGTTGAAGATTTTCCAAGCCAAAGCCATTTTTATGCAGGGAAGTTGTTGAGGAGCGCACCTTTGCGGGCCATTTCTAGGAGCTCCGATCATCCGATTTGAGTGAAGTTTCTTCTGTTGGGTTCTTGAGATCTGGTAGAACAAGACCAGATCAGTTTTGTAACCTTTTAGCACTGTTGTGATGTACTTATTGATCTTTTAATAGAAATAAGAAAGCCTCACCCACCGAGACAAAGGCCCGAAGACGTAGGCGAGATTGTCGAACTCAGTTATCACATTGGTTTTATGGTTTGTTGTTGTTTTATGCTTCATTTCAGTTATGTACATGATTATATGGCTGTCACATATCTTCTATAACTTCTTCCTCTTTCTTAAAGCTTCCTAAATGGTTAATAAATACATGCATAATAACTCAAGCATAGTCATTTAAAATATCATTTCGAATCAAGGTCCCAATTCTTTACAGTGAATATCTACAACAACAGCTCGAAAATGCTTATCAAGAAAATGAATGCAGGAGAGCGTCTAGTCCGCGACTTCTAACTTCCACCTCAATTACTGGACTTGAGTGAGTTATGATAATTAATTGATATAGATGGGATGGAGTTACGGTTTGAGTGCTTTAGGATGAGCAAGGTTCATTGGGATTTAGAATTTTATCAAATTAAATGGAGGAGGAGGATGTTGGAGACTCGCAGATCAACCAAAACACACAATCATTCCCTTATCATGTCAATTTAGAATTGCAAGATTGGTTGTATATAAATATTATAATTGTTTATGTTTATATATGGAATTGCATGATTGGTTGTATCTAAATACTAGCACAGAAAGACGTAATTAATTTGCAAACCCTAAACCCTAATTTTAGGTTAACCTTGATATAAACTCTAATCTCAATATAACCCTAATTTTACATGATTTTGTGTATGATTTGGAATCAAAGTTTAAATCAAAATTTAAGTAAGTGTAAAAAGTCACTGCAATTATTCATTCAGAATCATATAAAATGAAATGTTTCACATCCACGCTTTCCTAGGTGCTCTACGCAGCCACAAAAAGTAAAAGGGTGCATGGTGGCCAAAGGCGTT